>NCKU01001341.1:0-26578 GCA_003675995.1 Dinothrombium tinctorium | reverse complement strand
CATTAAATTTCTTATCACTTAGAAACGCATGAATTTTTATCAGAGTTCGCGACTAAATTTAAATGCATTTAAAAGTAAAATTCAGCGCTCTTATCAATTTTGTTTGAATAAACAGCTTTCAGTGTGTACGACTGAATGTGAAAAGCAATGCGCGAGTGAAAAATAATTTTAATTGTAAAAAAATATTCGATTGTCACTTCATTTCAAGTGAGTGATTAATTTAATTAGAAGTGAGTTAAGCTGCTTTTGTGTGAGTTAGAATAAAAAAGATATTAAAAAGTGTTTAATAGTAAAATCATTAAAAAATTTCGCAAGTAAACGCTAAGTGAAAATTAGCGACTTGAACATTATTCTAACTTCAAGCACTGGCACATTGAGTCCGACGGAACCGATTTCTTATTTGGGCACATTCATTATTGCCTCGTAAAATAGACTTCTGTTATGTTGACTGGTTGAACGTTGTTCGTACATTCATCGGTAAGTTTGCGACCACAGTTTGTCGCGTTTTCTTATCACATTTAAAGCGGTTGCAAACAGTTGAATGCGAATGCAAAGCGAAATGCTGATTTTGGTATTAAAAATTTACGATCAATCGTCGTTTTACTTTATTTCGTTTAATTCGTTGTTCATAATTCATTCAACAAATGTGCAGTTGACGTTTGCAAATGAAAGAGATGATTTCAGTGTGATTTGTTGCGCTTTATAAAAAATAATTCAACAGCCATCGTTTCGTGCTAAACGAGAGTTCTGTGCAATCTTCAAACGTTTTCATTTAAACTCACTGATTTTTAATGGCAGCGAAGGTAAGATCACACAATGGTTGTGGCGGTGGCATTCATCGCGTCTCTAATGAGGTCTCTTTGTAAAATAAATAGAACAAACAGACGCGCGCTTAGCAAGCATCTCTTCATCAATAATCGTTGGAACAAACATTTTTTCCGAAACTGTATAAATGTATGTGTGAAACATGATAAAGTATGCATTGTGATTGGCAATGTGCTCGTGTGTGTATCATTCAATATTAATTATCTGTGTGCTGTATGGTTACTCTGAGCTTCAACAGGAGCGATTCGGTGCCTTCAGCTCACCTCCGAGCAACATTATAATGGAAAGATAGAAAATCATCTCATTGCTAGCGCCATTTGACGTAATTTGTAGGTGAAAAGCTTTTTCTGAAAGAAGAGGATAATCTTCTCTTTAAATTGAGCCGATTACTAGCGAAAATATTCTCTTAGCCTTAGAGAATCCTAAGAAGCTCAAGTTTAGTCTAAAAAATGGATTCTAGACTCGCATAAGTTTGTACAAATTTTTAATCTTAATTAGAAAAATAAGTTGAATTTGTGTCAAAGAAGAGCTGAAAGCATGCATTTCAGCAAAGCTTAAAATTGAACATTTTTAGTTTTCGATTTCGGAGATTTTCACTTTTTAGCGGCGCGATCTTTGTGAATCCTTTGGTTTTGTCCATCCATCTGTTCAACTTGTGACCAGAATCTTTGGGAGAATTTTAACCTAGAGAAAAGCTGAAAATAGAAATAATTAGTTGAAAAATTTTTCATTAAGCCTCTTTTGCGGTCAAACTTTTATTTTTTGCTTTACCAATTCTTAGATTATCAAATAGCGATAATCCTTAAATCTTTAATGCGAGACTTTTTTCGCTTGTTCTATCTTAAGCGCGAACGTTAAGCCACCTATAGAATCGTGAGACTGAAGCTTGAGGCTTTCTTACTGAGTCGAAATTCGATGCTTTTTAACTCGCGTCTTGTATCTCGAGGTTGGGCTCGTTTATGGCGGCTAAACCGATTTTAGCTAATGCAGACAAAATGAAATTAAACTTACTTTTTATACTGATTCATACTTGATTGAAATTGTTTTAATTGACAACTGAAACTTGACATTTTTGTCGTCTGTCGTTTGCAGAATTCGAAAGAAGCGCAATTCTTTCTCAAAATTCAATTTCAAATTCAAAAAGCCTCGTCATTAGCGTACATTTCCAAAGAGTCAATTTAAGCTTTTCTTCTTCTTCTTCATCGACCAGTCTACATTCTCAATTTGAATTTGGTTTGGCGAGCTTTCTTTACTAAATATACGATGCAAAAGTTTTCATTCACATGCTCCCAGAATGCTTACCGTTGCAATATGTTAATACAAACTCGAATATTTCATTAGAATGTTAAATATTTATACATAATTATAATAAAATTAATCAAGTGGTGGATTTCTGCTATTATCTAAAACAATTTGTACTATAAATAGTAATTTACGATGAACTCGAAACGACAAAATCCATTTTCAGCGATATTCTGCATTAATTTAGCCACAATTGCGTTTGCATTTTCACATTAATTATATTTGCATTCATTTCCATTTTTAATCATGAATTATTATTGTTGTAGAAAACCATCTCAAATCCTTTCTTTTATGTTGGCAGTTTTCAATAGTTGTGGAGAGAGAAAATTAATTTTTTTTCAGAAATTCAAACAAAGTTAAAGTTAGGATTTAATTTGATCGATCAATTAAATAATTTAGTTTGATCTGAGCTTTGTAGCGCGTTGTTGTAAAACAAAAACACTTTGTGCTTGTTTAGGTAGGATGTCCTTTATTTGGATTCAGACTTTCATTACTGAGATTCTGATTGAGCATGCTTTTTGCCAAAGAACATCAGTTTTTATTGAATAGCAAGCAATAGAGATGTCATTCAAAGTCAAAAACTTGAGCTACATGAGCAACGATAAAAAAAAATAAAAACAATGACTGCAGCCAAATTTTATGAAACGCCAGTTTTTACGATAAAAACAAATTGATTTTCATTGAAATTTCAAAAAATGCACAAATCAATAAAAAATTATTTTGTTAATTAATTTTTATTACATTAATAAGATTCATCATGTAGCTAATATTAAAAACATTTATTACTGCAAAACAAAAATAATGAAATTTGACAAATTAAGCATTGAAATGAATTTATCGTTGAATATTTTTGCTATTTTCTATGACTTGAGTTATAATTTTTGTCTGCATATCGTTTTGCGTCTATACGTTTACGTTGGTTGAATTTTTAGACAAATGAGCCAGCGTTTCTTAATAAGAACTGGCGATCTCGAGAATCGAATAGCAAATCTGCAATCGCGGTCTTTCACCTTTATTTAAATGGCTACAATTATCGCAAGGTATCGCAAAAGATAAATAAATTTATCACAAAAAGGGTGTATCTCGCATGTATACGTTTGTTTGATAATTTATAATTGAATAAGTTTGTTATAAAAGGGTTTATCCAACAATAATATACGTGCGAGATACACCCTTTCATGAATTTATTCAATTATACTTTTATAATTTAAATTATTTTAGTTATTATTTCATTTATGCTATTATACAATCGAAAATATCGAATAACTTACATTGTGATTATGATTTTCTACTTCGTTTTTTTTAATCAAAAATCGCCATCTTTCAGGATTAACATTTGTAAAAACGCTTTTCAGTAAAATTTTTCAAACAAATTTAAAATTTTTTCCGCAAAAAAATTCGATCTTTGCTTTTCTCGGATTGAGATTCTACATGATCTTGATCTTGTTTAGAAGATCAGCAAAATTTACGCATCGGTTTCATTTTGTGAAACGTTTTTTTTCTCATATCTAAATCCGAAATCGAGTAAACTAGAAACAGGATCGACTCGATTCAAGTTTGTAAATAAAGAGCTTTGAAGTTAGAAACAAAGATCAAAAGGCAAGATCGAGTTATCCGAGTTTGTGAATGAAAGTACTTGAGCTCTGATCTCGGATCAACCTTTGATTCTAGAATCAAAGAAGATTTTAGTTGGTGAATAACAAGTTTTTTTATCTCTATCGAGATAAAAGATTAGAGCTCAACGCTAGATCTTAGCTTGCGAATAAGAACTTTAAATTGTGTATCATAAAATTGCAATTCTCATCCAATGAGTAGAAGCTCTTGAAATAAAAGTTTATTGTCATCCTGTTCATTAAAATAATAAATTATATAAAAATAAAGCGCAACTAATTTCAAACAAATCCCATTGGCGTAGAACTCGACTTATAAATCGTGATAATCTGGAAAATTATGAATATTAAAGATAAAAAATATTTTTATTGCCTTTCTATAAAATTTGCTTTGAAGTTAAAAATAAAATTGCGTGAAATATTATTTCAAAATTTCGCTTTGATCGCATTTGTAAATGCATTTATTTGAAAAAATTTAATTTGCAACACAAGTAATCTATTTGAAAGAGAATATTTATTGCAATGGTGCAGTTCGTGTGACATGAGGCATATTTTTGTAAAGCGTAAAAGTGTTTAAAAAGCACACTAAGTCTATAAAGCTCAATAGTCTCAAAGCACTTGTTTTCGCCTTTTCGTTGAAGTAACAAATAAGGCTTTGCACAATAATAATCCTAAAACGATTTCGAAGATGAGATTGACCCAAAAGCGTCGAGTTCAATAATCGTCTAAATTTAAAAGCCAATTGCTTTCGAGCTTTAAATGTCAATGTCAATATTTTTCAAGCTTTAAAATGAATTCACAAAGCGAATAAAACTATCGAAATTCGAGTAAACTAATTTATTGAATAAATTTCGTTGCTTTCTTTTTTAATCAAAGTGGAAAATTTCGCTTTGCTCACTTAATTAAAAAGAGTTTTCGCGTTTTCAGAATTTGAATTTCGGGAGAATAATGTATTCACTAAAACTTTCAATTTTTGTTTGTTTTCAGAAGAAAAAATTGTTTTACAACCAATCTGAACCGAAACGTTTTACTTTTTTGCTCTTTGTTTTAAATTTATCGCAACTTTTTTGGAAGCATTGCATTTGTTGTTTTTCGCTTTTGTTTGTCCTAAGCTCAACTAAATTATTTTTATGCTCTTAACTCTCTCTCGATCGTTTTTTACTTTTTTTTAGTTTTGGCTACTTTTAAATGGTAAATGTGAAATGAATTCATAGAAGCCGAACAAAAATTGAATTTTCAATAAAAGTTTTTTAATTCGTTTTCCAATTTTAGGATAGTAAAAGCATTTCGAAGTAAAATTGAATACTTTTAAAGCATTTTTAAGCCGTTAATTAACAAATCCATTACGTTTTCGTTCTAAGCACTGATAAGAGTGAAAATTAATTAAAGCGACATTGCATCTTGAAAATGTAATTAATCAAAGCCAACTCGTAAACAAATTTACTTTTTAATATAAAATTCTGAAATTTTAAAGATTTTTAAAAATTTAGTTATGAACTCGTTAATTAATCAATACGCACAAACCTTTTTAAAGTGAACCTCTAGTAAGTAAAAACATGTGTGAAGCTAAAGAATTTAATGCTCATGAAGTTTGGGATAGAAAAAATGATGTGACCAAAGTAAAATTCTGTTTTTTCATATTTTCACTTTCTTTTTGTATTCGCCCCAATTATTTTCGCTATTTATAATGTAAAAAAGTTTAATAAACAAATTCTTATTCACATTTTAGGCATATTTTGATAAATTTTAGCTCAATTAACATGATCATTAAAAATTTCTTGATGCTAATTTAATCTTAGTCTCAATTTCATTTGAAAAGTGAATGCATAGTCAATAGTTGAATTAGCTTTTCATAAGAAAATTATAAAATCTCTAAATTCTTAGCTTAACAAGCTTAGCTAGCGTCTTTTGGTTAATTATTTTCATAATTATTTTTTTTATAACATTAAAAGAATTATTCAAAAACTCGATTTTTTAAGTTATAGCCTGCTTTTCAAAAAGACAAAGAAGAGCTTTGAAATAAAAAAAAATCACTCGAATTTGCATTTCTTGAAAAATTGTCTAAAGTAATTTTCATAAAGTAAACCCAAGATTTGATATCCACAACTCGTTTTCTCTATGGAGGTTTCACTGTGATTCAAGTAAATTTATTCGATCGAATGTTGAATGTTCATTTACTATCGTCATCATAAAAAAAGTACATTTTACTACTGAAAGAATACTTCACTGCACTACAAAAAAAACATTATAATCTAACATAAGCAACAATTTGATTTATTAAGAATACCATTTTTTCATAGTTTAATTTTAGAACATTCAAGTTAAATTTAACAAAAATAATCATTTTTATTTATCAACAATAATGAAACTCATCTCCTTTATTTGAGAACACTTCATTAAAATGATTTTTCACCCGCCACCGACTTCATTGTTTTACTCAATTATCCTCCTTTTTAGCAACTTATTGACAGTCTTAATTGATACATCTATTGAAATTGAAAAATTTTCAAAGAAAAATATTTATATTGATCTAGTATCCTATTATTGAGGCATTTTTAAATACACACTTTCCTTTTACGTAAAGCACGTTATATTGTAAACATGCGGTTTTTTTGCAGTGCAGTGAAGTATTCTTTCAGTAGTAAAATGTACTTTTTTTGATCACGTCAGTAAAAAATTTATTTTGATAAACAAATGAATTTATTTCACAAGCGCTTATCTAACATTGTTTGTTTAGCACGATACACTCTTTTGAAATAAATTAATTTAATTATTAGATTTATTTGATGATTAAACTGATTCACCATTACTAAAACACTCAATTTATCATCTATTAATTCAAAAACGCGGATAGAAATTCGCAATAAGTATGCAGAGAGAACGAAACATTTCGTTGGGGTTGGCTTAAAAACATTAAGCAACATTAAGCATCGCATAACATTTGCTTTTGCTGCCTGATTTCAATCGTATTTGAAATTTCTTTTAGCATCTATACGTTTTTGAAAGCTTTTATCAGAAAATGACAAATTTTGAAAAAGAAATTTGTGCTTACGATTACGTTTTTTTCATCTTGAATCTCTTTGAAGAACCGATCTTTGTCAAGCTTAACGGAAACCGTTGTGCAACAAATGAACATTCATATTGCATAAGCTGCATTCATAATGGAAAGAAGAGAATATTTGCATTGTGCGCCTGCATAAAAAAAGATCAACATATGCTGTGATAATTTGCGTAGAAAAATTCTTAAGCTTTTTCAGCAACAAAAAAACTTTGTTGTTTGGCGACCTGATTTTTACAGCAAGTTAAAATGTAAAGCAAGCAAAACTTGGAGTAACTTGATTTAAAAATTTTTTAAAAAGACTTGATTGATGCTATAGATTAGACTTTTCAGTATAAATTTCGATAATTATGATTGAAAATACGAATTTTGTGTGAATACATATTTAATTAACATTTAAATATTATTGTTTAATCTCTTCGATTTCTGTCGATCGAAGTCTCTTCGACATGCTTTTTGGTTGCTCGTCTCTCTTGTTTTTAGCCTCTTCCTTCATTCGTCCTCTCTAAAGTCTTTAGCGTTTTCTTATGCTTAACTTGAATACTTAAAATGTTACATTTTGCAATTAAGTTGCTAAAAATAAAAAAAAATAAAAATAAAAAATCAACCAATCGAAAATAATCTAAATCAAATAGCGATTTCATCATATTTGTATATCCAATCCACCAAAAAGGCTGCAGGTATCAAAATTTATTGTTACAATGCATACGCTGTTATACTTTTTGTTGCTTGCGTAGTGAAAACTATGCATCGCAAGAAAGCCTGCAGTCATCGTTGTTGTTAAATCGACTGCACTGTTCAGAGTTAAAAATGTTCAACGCATTATTAAATTTTATTCGTTGACAGCATTGGATATTTAATAACATAATTGCTTTGTAAAGCTCTTTTTCAATTTAAAAAAAAAATCGAATTAAGAACTGAGAAAAATTATTCTACGTTTAAACAAAATTAATTTTAAGAGCTGAATAATTAAGCTTCTAGGTCATCTTGTGCTATTAGCAGAATATTAATGCTTCCAAAACTTCATTTTATTTGAACGAAACGTTTTAAAATCAATGAATTAAAAGCGAAAAATGATGAATGAGAGCAATGAGAAGTTAATGATTGTTGTTGATTATACTAACTAAAATCATAATTAATTGTTTATATTAATAGTTATTTAATTATGATTCATTTATAACTCTCCGAAATTTTACGATTTATGAATTATAAGCTTTCTTGTTGAGCACATATTTTAAGATTTTTTCATATTTCAATCATCTCATAAATTTTCCATATCAACTCTCGTCTTTTTTGTAAGCTCGTCTTGCTTACAATAACTTCACTTTTTTAACCTATACGTAAATCGATAAAAATCGATTTGTTAAATATTTTTTCTTAATTAAGAAGTCTTAAAAAAGTAGTAAACCATAGTAATCTTAGAAAAGAAATTGTTTGCAAAAAAAATTAACATTTTAGCAAAATATAGTGAAAAACTTTTAATCATAAAGCGAATATAATGTGAGCTTATATTTTAAAATGTTAATAAACAGGATTTAATTTTTCAGGGAATAAAGTTTGAAATAAAATAAAACTTTTATTTTACTTTTACTGGCAAATAAATTTCATTAAAAAATTTTTCACTGTTTCATAAAACTTTAATATTTAAATTAAGAATTTTTAAAGCACTCAATTATCAAGAGCTTAATGAAGCAATTAATTAAACTCGGAAAATTTTATTTTCTTAGTTTTAAGATGCAATTACAGTAAGCAACTGTAGTCATGACTACCATTAGCGACGATAACACTCCTACTCTAATTTTAACTTTACTCTAAATATGTGCTAAATTAGTGGAAAATTAATACACTTACAAATAGGAGCATTTAATTAAGGCTTAACTTGTACTCGAACATTTTGTTTGGCTTTGTTTTCAAATTAATTGCCGTTATTAATTGTTTCTCGTTTGTTCGCTGCTTTTCGCAACTTAAATCAAGGCTTGAAATATATTTCTGCTTCGGTTCATTAAATTTTTCCTCCTCTCTCTCTCTAACAACACAAATTTGATTAATCGACAGTTATTAAAATACTTTGCAAAATGAAAAATACAATTTTTTAATAATAATGTTCTCAACGAATTTTTAAGAGTTCAAATAGTTTGTTGGGTTTTGAAGCAGATTCTCATAGTTTCATCTTAATTTGCTTTTAATTGACAAATGACATACAGGAATATGGCGTTTGAGGTAATATTTCACGATCTAAGAAAAATGAGAGAAAAATTGTAAACTTTCTACATCATCAAAAATTATTTTTCGCTAAGATATATTCTCGCTAATCACTTTTCGATGCAAGAATAGGCTTTCAAAATGGAATATAAAACGATGGATAATTCAAAAAGCGATTAAAATTAAAAAAAAATAAAAGCTCTTATCGCTCTCAAAATTCTGAAATTTGATTATTTTTTGCCCATTAGGCTCATATTAACTTATTAAATACAAAACTTGTGAATATAATTCTTTACTGAAATGTAAAAATTGTTTGCCATTTCTCTTTAAACTTTAATATAATCTTTGAAATATAATAAAAAGTTTCTTAATTAATTTAAGATTTAGACTTGGAAATGTTGGAAGTGCAATTTTTTTTAAAGTAAGAGATGAGAAATCAATATGAACTAAATTAAAGCTCAAAAATTGTCGAAGCAATTCGAACATAATTACTTTTGTGTTAGCATGAAACTAGCGTAATTATAGTTCGCGTATAAAAACGCGTTGCTTAACAAACTCTAATTAGTTTCCTTTTACTCGTTCTTCTTAACGATTCGTTTTTATGACAAACGTGAATAATGAGATTTGCAAAATACATTTGCATTTTATTATTGCTGCGCTTTTCTTTATTCGCAAAATATATAAAAATGTAGATGAGCTTAAAAATCGTATTTTTACTCTTTTTTTCTCTCATCACAATTTTCGAAAAGTGCCCGGCTTAAGAATTAGATGTACATGCAAAATTTACATGGGCATTGAGTGAATACTATCTGCATCAAAGATATTAGATCGCAAAATTTATTCGATTTTATGAATAAATAAGAATTTAAATTTTTTTACAAGCGACCTTTTATAAACGGATGAATGTTCGAGGAAAGTGATGCGATTAAGTCGCTTTTTGGAGCGCGCGATTACAGCGAATTACATTAATATTTATTAACAAGGTGTGGTTTTGTGATACATTTGCATGATAAGTGCAATATTATGAAAATTTTTTTTCAAAATCATTTTTCTTAAACATCTCGGTGAAGTTGAATTCGTTGTTTTGAGAGGCGGCGATGTCGAATCGCGAACGATTTGTTTGGCCGAAATATCCATTGAGGAAATCTAATTTACAACTCTATGCGCTCATTGTGTAATCTAAGCATATGACGAACAAATTTGTCTGTTTTTCTCTGTAGTTGTCAATTCGTTCGGTGACATTATAAAGCTTTTTGTTTTGCTTTTATTACAAAGTTAATGCATTTATAAGAATTTTGAAATTTTTGCAAAATAATGTTTGGCAAACGGTGATAAAGGCTTAGCAGTTAATGAGACGTTTACACGCGCGTTGAATATAAACAAAGTAGGAGAGCGTCAAAACCGCATTGACTAAAATTTTTTTGTTTTATGGCTTCAACTCATTTGCATTCGCTCGACTCCAGACCGCACAGAGAAAGCGAACAGAATGAATTTTGGCGTAGGGTTATTACCCTAGACAACCAAATTCGAAACACACCACTTTAATATTAATAGCAGAGATAAAACCAGAGTCAGTGAACGGCAAAAAGCAAGGAGGCAATGCTAGCGCTCGTGAACGAAATGAATGTTTTATGCTTCGTCTTTATATCGCGATACTCGCTTCGAGCGCTTCCTTCGTTCGCAATGCTGACAGATAAACATTTTCCAAAGTTAAGCAAACTTCTTGTACTCATTAATTAAAAATGTTTACAAGTTCTTTTTTGTCATTGTAATCGCTTTCTTTACAATCGTTGACAAAGCAACCGATTTCTCGACAAGTGCAATGATTAATTTATCAGAAACGAGCTCATTACTTCCATGAAAAAAGTGATCGCTGATCACATTTCACTTTCTCTCATTAAAATTGTTAGCAAAGAAAACACAAAACTTAAATTCTATTCGTTAGTTGATTCTAAAACGTGACGATGATTGTCAATCGGCTCAAAAGACCTCTGATCAATTTGTTTTATTAAAACGAAGAGCATTCGCTACTTCGATTTATGCTGTGCGCCTTCGATCGCAGCGTTTCATCTGCTTTACTTCACAAATTAAGTCTAATAGAAAAGCGTTTCGTTATCTCGCTTTGAGCCTCGAATAGTTGTGAAAGTGATAAAAAAAATCGTTTTGTGTATCGCTACTTATTGATGATTTAGTGGTGCATTGTGTTTATTGATTTTTTAGCATTTCTCAAAAATCAGCGCGTTTTTCACAAAAGAGTCAATTCAGAAAGTGAAAGCTCTTGTTAGGAAACTTGAAATTTTCATCGAGCAATCGATTACCGCGATTTTCATATTGACTGCATTTAAATCGGCTTCAATTTGCTCAACCCACGCTCTTATTCACCGCGGCAAATGCGAAAATAGCTTTCGTCTATGTTGTTTGCTTTCTCACATTTTCACTGCGACTGAGTAAACGAAGCAAAAGAGAAAAAAGAATCGAGATTTGAATGCAGTCAACATTTACTTCTATGCAGTTAATCACCAACAACAATATTTCGAGCTGAAAATAATAAAATTATTGTCACTTTCTCGAGATTAACCAAATCAAAAAATATCTGCGTGGAAAGCGAAATCAAACGCAATTTTATCTTTTGATTGGCATTTGTTAATTGAGTTTAGCGTGAAATTGCTGCGCGTTAAATTTGTCAATACGTTTTTATATAAAGAAAGCTTTGGAAAAGGGGAAGCAAATGGAAAATTTAATCAACGCTTCTTACAAAGCAAGTTTTCAACTGTCAAGCTCAACCTATAGTCGAAACTGTTTTCAAAGGCGCAAGCGAAGCTAATGTTCAACTTTTAAAGCGCCGCAAACTGAGAATTCGAAAAAATTTTTAACCATAAATCATGTTTCTTAACAGTTGAAAGGTAATCTCACTTGTATTGATAGTGCCTTTAAAATGAAACTCAATTTATTGAATTCTACTGCTGACTTTACATTGAAATTAAGATTTTTCGGTTTCTAATGTTTTTTTCTAACTTGTTCAAAGTTGTTAGATAACAAATCTTGTTTCAACTTAAGGCTCGCACATTCATTTTCCGGTCAATAAATCTCGAGTAAAATTTTTAACATTTTTGCCACGTTTTGGCTATTTTGGCTCTAAAGGCTTTTCATTTAAAACTTGATCTTTCAATGCATAATTCATATTAATGTGCACACGAGTGCATTAATGTTTGATTTGAAAATATTCAAAATGAAAAATCTTAATTTCGATGTAAGATAAAAGAATTTTATTAATGCCACGTTAATACGCCGACTTAACCGCTATTATAGCAATTATAAGAATAATTATATTCAAGTTGCATGAAAAGCGATGTTTCTTTTTAATTCTCAAGCTCGTATTACTTTGCATTTTGAGCTTATAATTACGCAAATTCGCTTTGTGAGTCGTATGTGAAACATTTTTGAAAATTAGGCGAGTGAACAAAAAAAAATCACTTTGATCAAGAAGAAATGGCCGCTCATAAATTTTGATGTCTTCCTCTCACGCTCAAAGTATATTCAAAAAAGTTCGCTTGACTATACGTAGGACTGAGTTGAGAGTCAAAAAAAAACTTGCTTCGTAAGATCAACAGAGCACAAGAGTTCGATTAAGTTAATGCTTCGCAACTCTGAATTGTATTCATTTTCTCGTATTGAGACGCTGTCAATGAAGATGAAAACAAGAAGCGAAACTTTCTTTACTCGCGAGTAGCAGTAACGATAGATGGACAAAAGTTTCGCTTCATTAGAACAGTTTTCTCACACCACGGTGAATTGTTCCCAAGCTTTTCAACTCATCCATCTTATAACTGTCTTCTTTAGCGAGAAAAAAAAATTATCGATAGCGTCTTCGCGCTTGATTTTGCTTCGCTAAGTAAATAAAACCGCTAAAGGTGAATAGACGCAAAAAATTTTGTATGTCTATAAAATTATCGATTTTATTGAATTTTCGGAACAGGAAAATAGACGAGCATCGATTCTACTTATTTTACACGAGTAAATATTTGAATAATAGTAGCTCTTGAACAAGGTTTTAAACAACATTGAAATACAGAAATTTTCCTAATTTTTTTGTTTATTTATTTATTTCCTTCCGCATTGATGCGCTTAGATTAATCCACGCAGTTAAATCGTCGAAAAACTCTTTTGCCCACGTTCGCATTTGTTTAAATAATAAGATCAATTGCTAACAACGAATGCAATCGAATTGTAATGATGCGTTTTATAATGGTTAAAGTTGTTGCTGTATTGATATACTACGCCTTGTGGCTATGCTTCAAGCTCTTTGTTGTCGTTTCGGCGAATAAATTCGCGTGTCGCCAATTCCGATTGCGATATGATCATAATGAAAGAAGTTTTTTTTTCTTTTCTTGTTGCCCCTTCTTCTTTGAATGCGAAAACGATGCATTCGAGGCATTGCAGGCAAAGCGCTTCGTCTGAGGAAATGAAAGTGATGAGTGCTTTGCGCAGTGAGATCGGTAAATTCAACGTCGGACACTGGTGAATATTATTGCGATGTAGGTGCATTCATTTTCATTCTAATTTTGTGTGCACATTTGTTGCTGCTTCGCTCCTCTTAATCTTTTCCAGAAAACATTTTTTAAATAAAGTAGCCGAAAACGAACGCAACGATTTCTGCCAGCTCCGCAGAAAAAAATTCGCTTCTTCGCTAATTTAATGATGCAAATTGAGTTAAAGCTTGTTTTTGCACTTCGCAATCACTCAACACGCAAACTTTAATAATGGAGTTTTTATCGAGAAACAGTTTCTCTTGCATATTTTCTTTTCTTGTTTTTTATGATTTTCGATCGACAGTTTTTTGTGTGCGAACTCGCGCTAATAAGCGATCGCAGTAATTGTGCAAGAAAATTTTGTTTAAAAACGTCGACAATTTAGGAAAGCGCACAACTGCTTCGTTTGCGACTCGGCGAACGCTGAGTCGAGTGATGTCTAAAGTTAGACAAATTCATATGATGATGAAACAAATCGTTTATCGGCAAACTCGATCTTCGCCGCTGCTGATTGCGAGTCTCGCGATTGCTGCCGTGTCCACTACTTTTCGAGTTCGGCTGCGAAATCGCTTTCAACGTACCTCTGAGATGCGCCTGCAGCAAGAGCTGTTGAAATATTTGAACCACGTTCTCGTTTTGCTTAGCCGAGCACTCGACAAAGCCGACCTCCCAATCGATGCACTCGAGCTCGGTCATCTCGCGACTAAACACTCGCTGATCGTCCAAATCGCATTTGTTGCCTGCAATCACAACGGGTGGAACGTTACTCGAGTCTGAATCTAATCCTTTCACTTGAGAGATCAAATCCTTGAGACGCTTAACCTCTTCGAACGAATCTTTGTCATCCACCGCGTAGACCAAGATGAATGCATCTCCGCTGGCGATCGCGAGTCGATTCATAGCTGGGAACGGGAAACTGCCGCTAGTGTCCAAAATTTCCACTCCGATCAGGCCGATGTCCTTTATGTCGAACTCACTTTTGTGCAATTCTTCGACGGTGGGATTGTGCTCCTCGGGAAACGTTTCGTAAAGAAACTGTTTTATGATCGCAGTTTTTCCCACTTTCGCCGACCCCATCACCACTAATCGATATCGATCCTTCGCCAACTTTTGGTTGTGATCCGCGAACTCGGATGCAACCCTCGGGAGAAACGAGGTTCGCGAATGCCTCCGCTGCGACGGTGAACTGCACGAACTGCCGCTCTGTAGCATCACAATTTGCCGATTGTGAGGATTCGACATGTTTAAAAGCTCTTGTCGAAAACTTTCTCTTATTGCTTTCGAAGCGAAGAAAACTTTTACGCAACGCTTGTTTCGCTGGTTGGCGAACTGTATTTTCGTGTTGCCTGCAATTCAATAGATTAAAACTTTTATCATTTGCTTGTTGCCTTTTCACGTAACAAAGACAGAGGAAAGAAAGAAAAACGCTGTAATTCAAGTTAACATTAATTGGAACGCATCATCTTTTGTGCTGCGATCCATTATTTTATGTCAAATTTTGCTTTTTCTCGCGACGCATTATTTTCAATTTGTCGCCGAGAGAAGTGTTCAACTCAACTAGACTCGTAGTACGCGATCGAAAACGTAACTTAACTTAAACTTTCTATCCGCTTTCTTCGTGCGCCGAAATAAAAATTTTTAAAATCCTTTTCGCTCACAGGCTTATTGAAGCTTTCGCAGCTCGCGTTTCGATGCTTCATTTCGAAATAGGCACGCGAACAAAAGTGAAAAGCTCAAAAAGCAGTTTGCAAAAATCGCCACCTCACAATCGCGAACTTAATGCAAAATGAAGCTTTTTCTCGCTTTGCCGATACAGTTTGACAATTTAATTGAAAGCAGCACTCAAAAAAAATTTTACGCGCACTCATTTCGTTTTACAACTGCATCGTAAGTATCATCGCGCTCATAACTTTCATGTCGCACTGCTTATTAGCGCAGCAAACGCAACGGACGCGTTGTTTTCAATTTATTCTCGAGTATTAATCTACTTTGCTTGTCTAATTCAGCTTTTCTTCTCTTCTTCTTTTTTCAATCAAATTTCACTGCGCTTATTTCGAGCATCTCGAGAAGAAATTAAATTATGCACTAACAAGTTAAGATAGCGCTTGTGTTTGAGAACTAATTTAACACTCGGCCTCTAACTTCAAGAACATAGCGTCGCACTTTTTTTGATCTTTTAAAAAACTTCTATACTTTGGAATACCCTGGCGAACATCTCGTTGATTGTATTCCTTTCGAACGCTGTTGTGAAGCGAGCATTGTGAGCATTTTCCTGCAAGTGATTTAAATTCGAAAAAAAGCAAATTTTTCCTTTATTCTCATTGCGTTGTAAACGTGATGAGCAAAGCTGTCAAGTATCGCTGAAATGCTAAATTGTTTACGTGGTTTTCATAAAGAAAAAAATTTTCTTATGGAACTTTGTTTCAATTATTGAAGCAGCAAATCTTCTGATCTTAAATTTCACGTCACGAAACTAGTGAATTGCAGTTTTAGAAAGCAAAAATAAGCGAAGAAAATAAGAAATGAATGATTACTTCTACTTTAGAAAAAATTTGCTTTGAATAATTGAACAGAAGTTAACTTACCGAATGAAATTCTATCGAAATTGATCGCTAATTGTATTCAAACGATTTCGGAGAAACGAAGATCATCGACATTTGAAATTTGTATTTCGATCGCGTGTTTTTGTTCGCTGAAAATTTTCACTCGCTTGCCTTATGAAGTGAAAAGAAAACGATTTCGTCCAGCAGCAGAAAGACCAGCATCCGGTTCGCAAGAAAGACCGCCTTTCAAATTTCGCTCGATTCTCGGCCGCAAGTTGAGTTTGAGTTTTTATTCACTACAAGCGTTTGCGAACAATTTTCGAAATTGGTGCGACACAAAAAGCGATAAAAAACTGCGTGAGTGTTTTAAAGTGATTTGTGAGCACAATATAGAAAGAGAATTTCAAGCGAGCAAACGAATCGGAATGAAACGCTTTTGATTGATTTTGGCTGAGAAGAAAGCGGAGCGGGTCAGAAGAGAAGCAGCTCGCGAACGCTCAAAATGCATATTGTGCGCTTCTTCGCTGCTCGCGATAAATAACTAAAAGTGAATTCCTGTTGCTCCTCTACTCTCGCACACTTTAGTAACTATAGTAACCTCTTCTCTCATCCAAAGTAGATGCAACTTCAACTTCAACTGCAACTTTTCCAATTCGCTTTCCTCTTCACTCGATTAACCGATTTGAAATTAAAAAGCGGTAGTTGGCTTTTGCGTTCGACTTTCAATTTCATAATCAACGTTTGCAATAAATTTTCTATTTTCTCGTTTTTTTTCCTAACTTAAATACAAAAAGTAATCGCATTCGCATTCGCGCTCAATATGAGCCACAGCGAATTCATTTCCTGATTAACATTCCTGTGTTTCGCCACACGAGCAGCGTTATCGGCTCACTTTCCTATTGCAGCACACACGTACGTATCGCACCAAACAATGTACTCACGCAACGTCGATTTCTTTGCTTGCGATTTCGCCGAAAAATCCGAACTTATCTCTTATATCAACAAGAAGTGCATTGCGATCGAAGACACGCAGTTAAGAAGAGAGAAAACAATGAGAAAACGATTTTCGTGAGTCTGAGAAAATTTCAATTCTTTGGGTGAGAAAGTAAATGCGGCCGTTGATGTTAGCTACTCTCGACGCTTTATTTGAAAACGCTCTTTGTGATCGAAGAAGAAGAAAAAAATTGATGAGTTATAAACTGCTGTTTTCTCTTTTTGCAGCAAATTTACTTTCTCAACATTTGTGTCAAAAGAAATTTTCACCAGCACAGTTCACAAGCGCTTCACTGTCAACATCCATCTGCTCATCATTTTTTTTCTACGCTTTAGAGAAATAATTTTTGGTACAACACATAGCCAAAATGCAAAAAATTTTCGCAGTTATAATTCGCGTAAAAATCGAGTGAAACAACTCGATGCAAGTTAATTTAGCTGAATGAATTATGATTTTACTAAAATCAGAATAAGATTGATGCTAAAATTAGTATAATAACTCACACAGCTTTCAACGAATACACAGAATAAAAGCGGATCTAAGCTCTTAACGAACGCAAATCATTGAGAATTTCTAGAATCTAGAAATGTTGAACGTAACAAGCATTTTGAATGAATTGTAGAGAAAAATAAGAAAGATCAGAAAGTTGTGATAAATAAAGCTTCACATTTATCAATGTGTTCCGTATCAACAATATTGATTTGAATATACAACTGTCACTCGCTAAGAATAACATCGATTCATTTCATATAAGCCACAATTTAACTGTCCATACGCAACCATTCAGCAATCAAATTGGGATGATCGATCATTTTTGTATTGTTTTATGAGTAATTATTACAATGGCGTTCAAATGAAGCTGATCGATGTTTCTCGGCCGCTTTTCATATAATAAAAACACTTTTAAAAGCAAAAAAACGAATATTAATTTTGATCTCAAAGTGAAAAAAACTACAAATGAAAGCATCGATGAATTATTAATCAAGTTTGTATGCAAGATTTCAATGTTTTGCCTTTTGAAAAAATAATAAATAGTTCATGTTAGCTTTTATCTGGTATTAAATATTCATATCCTGAATTTAAATTAAAAAATAATTGAATTAATGTGTTTATCTACATGTTAAGAATTTATTTTTCGAGAAATTTGAATTTTGAGCTCAAAACTTAATGAGCTTAAATAATTTCGAAAGAACTTTAGAGTGTTCAAGTAAATATCTTAGAAAAAGATTTTTTAAAATATTTTTCTTGTAGAAAGTGAAATAAAAAACTTTTTGTTATTTGAGTTCGAATATTGTTTTTATATGTTCACAAGGATCAATTTTTGAACTATTAATAAAAATAAAATGGATGGGCGTTCAAAATGTTCGGTATATTGACATCAATAACCTCAAGCTCGAACGCGAAATAGGTGCGTTACGGCGTGAAGCTTCAGTGTGATATTTATGCTCATGTCAAGTATATTGCAGTAGGAGTACGAATCTCGCCCTCGATGCTTAATTCTCGCCGTGAATCATTGATCGGAGTGGTCACATCATATAATGATTGCGACAGCATTTCAAGAATCGCTAAAAGACACAATTGCATTGGAAATATTTAGATGGAAAGTCTTGCACATTCTAACAAATTTTCATTCATAAAAAACTCTTACAAAACAAACAATCGTTCAGGCAAACCTCCCCTTTGAATGGTTCATAAAGTAAGCAAATGAGAAGATAATGAAATGCTTAATTTAAAAATTAAGTTTTATGAATTCAAGCTTTAAATTCCACTTTAAACATTAGTTGAAATTTAAGTTATTCACAAATTACACTATTATCAAGACACTTAATAAAGTTTGTTTTCTTAACTCTATGGTGCTTTCTCGGTTAAAATTTCAAATAAAATGCATTAGTATTAAAACATTCTCGATTGTTATTATTCTTAGCAAATGGAATGTCTTTCATGTTTTATGTTTATTGCAATTCAAAAAACTCTGTAAAGATAAAATACATAGCAGCAATTCGAGAAAATTGAAAAGCGAAGAAATTGCTTAGCAGACATGAAAAAAGAAAATCATCTTCCAATTGAAGGCGTTTCGTGGTTTCATCATTTTTTGATAATAATCGATTATTAATGGACTTTCTTTTTACATTTTCTCACTGCATGCCTCGCAAACTTTTTTATGTTAAGGGTGTGTGTATTGAATTCACAATGAATGTTTCTAAGCTTGACCAATTAATGTAAAAAGAAAAATTAAATAAATAGAAATGAATTCTAGATCGTTCAAAAAATAAAAATGACTTAATGATGTTATTGTTTTACTCAAATATCGACTCATATTTTCAAATAAAATTGTGTGAAGTAAGTTATTTATAAATCCTACTTTGTTCATTGTTTCTATGCCTATTCTTCATACGTTTGATTTAATTCATGTGACAAAGAAAAAAATGAATTTTTTTTCTATTTACAAAGGAAAGTCAAAACATGATCGTTTTCATGATAAATTAAATAAAGTTTTAAAATGAGTAAATATTAGCTGTAAAATACTTAACCCATGGGCATATTTACATTAATTTTGAAATTTTAAAAAATTGTTTAATTGTTTAATTGTACTTTCTAACAAAATAAAAATGAAAATTTTTTTATTTCTTTTAATTTTGAAAGGATAAGCTTTTATAAAACATTCCATAATTTTGTCACTTGAGTTTTTAAACTGTGACAAAATTAATTTAAATGAAATTGTAACCAATCAATGATTTGACGCTTTTTAAGTTTGCTCTAAAAGGCATTGAAAAATGCTTTTTCTCTAAGAATGAAGAATTACTCTGTCTATTTGTTTTGTCTTTTTGTTATGAATGTTTAGCTTAAACGAAAAAAAAAATTAAATTGCCGCTAAGCTTTTTTTTAACAACCTCAATGTGTTTTAGAGTGGTTCAAATGATGCTCATTCAACTTCTTCATATTTCTTGAACGCCATTTCAAATGTTATCGAGTTCTACAATAGTAAGTTTATATTAATTTGTTCACCAAAATTTATTTTTTCTCCTAATTACTAGAAATTACTTTTCAAACGTTGAAAATGTTTTTACTTTTGCAACTCTCCGTTTTTGACAATTAAATTACAAAATTGCTTATGATTCTTAAGCCTAATTTGAATGCTGACAAACTCTAATTAATTTCTCTTATTTCTACTTTTTTTTCCTATTTTTCTTTATCTTTTCACGATTCAAGCACATTAATGTGCTTTCTCTTTTAATCGCTTCTTCGTCACAAATCCTCGTGCGAAAGGCGAGCAGCAAAGTTTTTCACAGTTTATTCAGTAGCGCGCAAATATTTGCATTTTATTGATCGTTAAATAGAAGTTAAAACAAAGTTATGAAAGCTTGCGATTTTATATTCGTTGCAGTTCAAAGAAAGAAGTCTCCGAAAAGAAATTTTAATGTTTTTTATCGATTCACGCTTTTGAGTGCAGAGCTAGATCTGAAAAAGCCTCTGATTACGCTTAATCTCTGACCTCTTAATAGTTCTCAGCTACTCTGTAAGAATCTTAAAGTCTTAAAATCGCTTTAAATATTTTTCTGGTTTTTCTTGTTCGAATAAAAGTTAAAATATTCAAAAAAATTCTCAAATCAATCGTAAGCCATAATTTCAAATCAAATTAATCAAATGAAATTACAAAAGCATCAGCCATTCATCATATCGATCATAATTCTATGGCAATTTAAAACTTCGAATTTTTTTGCATATCTTCTCAAAGTTTAAAATTCTTTTAAACTAAGTTTTAGTGAGTATTGAAACAAGTCTTTTGAGACCATTTTTAACAAGCTAAAAAATCGAAATTCGAGGCTCAATGCGCAAAAAAAGCAGAGAATTCAAAGTAAAAAACAGAAAATGCGCAAAACATGTGGTTTTGTGACATTTCATATATGAGAAGAAAAGAAAGGCAGCCGTTCAAAAGCAAAGCGAAACAAAAATCAATGTTTTGATATTAACGAGAAGCGAGAAATATTTTAAAATAGGCGGGCAACTAAAAACGAGATGATTTAGCCTATGCCGAAACCAGTTGCGTTGTAATCAATAAAATTATTTAAAAATCACAAATAGAGAGAAATGCAAAATGAAGCATTGAATTGAAATTTTATTCAATTTCAACTTATAAAATTCCGAAATTTCTATTCGCTTAAAATTATCTTGAGAGTTAAAATGGTAAAAATTCATTGTGAAAACTTGAAAATAATTTTCAATTCATTCAGTTTAATTTACGATCTAGCTGAATGCGCTTTTATTGCTTGCGAAAATATTTGCCGACAAAAATGTTTGAAAATCGCTTCTAAGCAAAATCGTTAGTTCGACACTCGAAATGAAAAGCACAAATTTCTGCTTCATTTAAACGAAATATTTGTAATATGCGCGAGCTTTTCGAATGTATTGATTTTGTGAAAATATCGATGCGATACGCGGGAAAGTACGGCTAAGCGAGTGCGATGAAATGAGATAAATAATTGAATGCGACTCGAGAACTTCGCCGTCGTGCGTTTTCGTTTGATGATCAAGAAAAGTTATTCATTTGATTTGCTAATCTATTTTTCATTGTGTGCAACTTTCGTCGAATACAAATAATAAATGATGCAAGCGATGCAACGAAGCTTAACATTGCTTTACTCACGTTCTACACTGTAACTACGAAAGATTTTGCTTGAAATATTTAATCATTTCCTGTCTGCCAGCGATGCTTTTCTTCGGTCTTCAAGAACAAAGTTGTGACAACTCGCGCCTTAGCCTCATAATTCGGTTCGAATGGTGCGAGACGCATTTTAAAGTTGAAATCGAGACTTTATCAAAAGCACACAAATACAAAACGCGTTTGTCGCGAATAGCACACAAATTAAATAAGTTTAAAAATCACTGAGAAAGCGACGAGAACTCGTGCGAATGTCGGTGGTACACACGGTAAATACAAGGCACGCGAATGGACAAGCTCCTTAAGCGAAAGCTCGCGAAGCGACGACGACGAAAGTTTTACATACGCGAGTGTCTAGCAAAAGGCGCTGATATGCAGTGAGTTTCAATGTTTTTAGGCACAAGTTTAACTACTACACTGACGATAGCCGATTTGGTCATGCTTTGATGCAGTTGCAAAGGGCAAAGTGCGAAGATTTGCGCGTGTAACTTTTAACTTTGCGATGACTATTGTTGATATGAATGGTGGTGTGACAAACGAGCACATCGCAAAATATTTTTTCAAAAAGTGTCGAAATTATTTCCAAAAATTGTACTTTAAAAACTAAAAAAAAAATCTGTTTTTACTATAGAACAAATCATAATTTTGTTTTTCATTCACAGTTGGCAAATCGAAACACAAATTTTTAAAGTAGATAGCAGAATGTTTGTCACGTAGAGAGTAAATAAAATTTTGCTTCGAACTCCTACAGTTGCCAGAAAATTGGATTTGAAATGCTTATTTTAAAAATAAATATTAAATTTAAGCGAAACACAGTCAAGAAAAGCAATTTAGCTCGATTGTAAAAGCAGTAAACGCATAGGAAGTCTCGAGTAATTATTAACTAGGGGCGCTGAGCATAATATTTACAAATAAAGGTTTTGTTATATCAAATCTTTTTGCTAAAAAATAAATTCATTCAATCGTATTAAATGCAATAAATGTTTCAACAATTCAACTTTTGCTTAGTTATTTAAAATAATGAACATATTCACCTTTACTTTGAAGTGAATAACATTTTAATCGGTTATATATGATAAATGTTTCGGTTACGTCTGAACCATCGTGAGGGAAACAATAATGTTGCTAACAATGGTAATTTTCGATTACTCGCGCAATGCACGTTTCTATAGATCACTAACAAGGAACTTGCTTTTTGTAGCCGATTCCTGTTTTAACGAAACTTGGTATGCAGATAGAACTTCATGTGTGTATAGAGAATTACCCCCATTATAAGTGCGAATTTCGCGCGACTAGATGTCTTTATTTTTATCTCCATTATTATTGATGTTAAAACATCTTAGAATCAAATTTTCAGTGCTTTGATACATAATTATGAGAAATCTTTCATTGCATTTGAATAGTTCTTTCATATAAAACATACCGGCTGAAAATCGGTTGAGATTTAGGCCCGCAATCGAAAAACAAAATTTTTCGCCATAGACTTAATGTTAAACTTTTCACGCGAATAACTTGCTTTACGCGCAAAATTCGCACTTATGATGGCGGTAGTTCTTAATGCGCGCATTAAGTTCTATCTGCATACAAAGTTTCATTGAAATCGGGATCGGGCACAAAAAGCAATTTCCTTGTTATTTTCCATCATTTTGACTTTTATTTTTACCTCTTGTCTCGTGTATGTAAATTGCTTCAAGCATTTCTCGCTTGTTTTGTTGATCGCAACATTTAAAATTTTTGCTTCGTTATGGTTATAAATTAGAGTGTTTATCGATAGAAAATTGATGCAAATTTTGGGATTTTCATTTTGTCATTTCCGAGTGTGTATGTGATCAGGTGCTGGTAATCGAAAGAAACAGTGAAGATTATCATAATCCAGAAGAAACATTAATCATAACGTTTGCAGGAAAGCGTTATTACGCTTCTGAGCGTTCACATTTTCACTTAGTCGTTTTAAAATAAAGCGAAAATGAAAAAGCGTAGCGAAGTGCTTGCTTATTAAATGAACAGCATAAAGCCAAAATAATCTTGAGATTAGAGTGTATTGAAAAATAAATATCAAATAAATTAGAAAGACAATGTGGAAAAATTTAATTGATATAAAAAGAAAAGAAATTATCGAATGAATGAAGAGATTTTCATCAATCATCCAACAAATTATCATGATAAACAAGAGTTTGAACGAAATACAAAATCCAATCTTTCTTCACTCATCTCCAACGCAATTTGAAATTCATTTTTATGATGTAAACATTGTTATTAATGAAGGAGGTTTAAGTCTAAATTTTATTTTAATATTTACATTTATAGCTGGTTTATTGTCATTTTAAGTTTATGCTAATTCTGAATTTAATAAAGAATATTTCTAGCATTTAACTTCAAAAGTACACAGCGTACGAATGTGAAAAAAGTATTTTTGTGTAGTAAAATGCTTCTCACATTTTTCACAAACGAAACGGATGATGTTTAAAAAATGAAACAAGTTCATAGATTTTGTTACATTCTCATTACGAAGTCAACATTTGAATAAATCAGTTATATGCAAATTAACTGAGCAAAACAGTGAAAATATTCTCGCTAATTGGAGGCTCTATTTTCGTTTCGCTTATTTGAATTTCGAAAACAATGAATTCTTTTTGAATAAAGTAAAATCAATTTGAAATTTTAAACAGCAAACTTTAAGCATATCATATTCTAATGCATTTGAACAAAAATACGACGATGCGATTCAGTGTATTCTATTAAGTTTAACAAATGTCACTGATGTTTATTTTACAAATTTGTAAAATAAGAAAAAACATTTCTTATAAGCTTATTTGTATGTATTAAGTTAAATGTGCGCGTCAATGTGCTAAATGTGAAGCTTAAAGCGAAAATGTAATGAAAAGTGCGAATGTAACTCTACGATCTGTATAAACCTTTAATACTTAAGCTTTAAAATAAAACAGTGCATTGACTGTTTTTTTTTCAATCGTCATACTCATTTGACGATCGAATTTCTTTTCTTTCTTTTGAGTTTTGATGCAGAGTAAAAAACTAAAAAGTCATCTTTAAAAGAATCACCCCACATTCTTAAAACATTACAAGTTTACGTGCATTTCAAGTTAAATGCTCGATTCACAAAATAATTTGATTATACTGAAAACGAAAATAAATTGATAATGAATCAGAGTAATGATGAGCGTAACTAGACTATTCTTATCTACAGTTGATGTTTTTAGGTACTATCGTATGGTAAGTTTATGTTTTCGACTCTTTAGAGTATAAATATTCAAATCTGGTTTATGTTAAACTTAATAAATCTCGTTATCAGCTATATTTCGAGTCTTTAAACACAACACAGCATTTGTGAACGTTGTAACACATGAAGAGTGCGTTTAAAAAATCGCACCAATTTTTAAAAGTGGAAAGTGTTTATCTATAAAATCAGTAAGAAAGTAACTCAAAACTGGCTACTCATTCAATCGAATTAGAAAAGAAATTACTTTTCAGTTGAACTTCGAGCACACAACGGACAAAACTTTGTCAATGCGTTCAAATCTTTTGAAACGAGCTTTCTTTTCGAAAATTTTTCTTAATTTCACTCGAACTATTTCTAGTTCAATAGTTTCTCGTATTGTTCTGAAACATTTTTTTTAAGTGCGCTATTGATTTTATAAGCTTTTCGTTGAAAGTTCGTCGATTATTTTTATTCTTATTGTTCTAAGCAAAATAAAAGAATAAATGAGGAAATGTAAATTATTTGTAAAGATCAATACTCATACAAAATACTCTCTTCAATCTTCGCAAATAAACTTTTATCTTGGCCCCATTTCTCTAAAGTGTTAAAATTTTTTAAAAATAAAGTTTCAACTCGCTTTTAAATGGCAAATATGAACATTTAAATTTGGTGACGTCGTTTCGGCAGCACTCGCATTTATCAGTTTGACAATGTCATTTGAAAAATGAGTTGAAACTTTTGTTTTTTAAAAAACTGTGTGATCAAATGGCAAAATCAAAAATATGAAAAACTTTCTTTTCAGTCTTAACATTTTCCGCCATAAAGTTAAAATAAATTCGCAGCCGACCAGATAAACGCTAGCAGTCACATTGACGAAATGTTCTCATTCGTTAAATGTGAATACGGTTATCTTAAATGAGAGCTTCATTTTATAATAAATTCAAATGTGGATAAGTTCTAAGTCAAGTTATAGTCTCAGAAACCTTTTTTATGTAATTTAGTGAATTCTGCTTCTACTTTCTTTCTTCTTCTAATGTTGGAACAAATTTTTGGATTTCTTCAAAGTACTTCGTATGTGTGTGTTCCAAAGAGAAACTGTTGAATGTTTCTAAAATTATAATTGGTTTTGGAGGTAATGGGACTTCCGTTGCTAATTCTCAAAATTGGCTTTCTAAGAATTTTTAAAGCAGAGTTTTTTAATACAAAGAAACTTCAAAATCAATACGAAAATGAGCTCAAAAAGTTACTTTCTCTCGTGAAAACAGTACTTCAATCATTTGCATTGAAATTTTTATACTTAAGCAGATTTTCTTGTAAATCTAAAGCTTAAAGTATTCTCTATTCTATTCATTTAAAAAGAAAAGATTCGCTCTGCATAATTTTTCATTTATTCAAAAATAATCAAGTCATGACTGACTGAATAGCTTTTGCCATACTACAATTGTAACGCAATGTTTAAAAAAGAATGTACATAATTGAAATGTATGCATAATTCGACAAAATTAAATAAAATATGTGTGCAAGTGAGTAAAATCGAAATACAGTAAAACCTCTTCTAACGGCCAACTCTCCTAAGCGGCCACCTACACTTACGGCCATTAACTCATTGTGATCACATGATCAACTCACTCTGATCAC
>NCKU01001340.1:0-26579 GCA_003675995.1 Dinothrombium tinctorium | reverse complement strand
TGTAAAATTCTACTTCAAAATTTTTTATTTATTGCTGAAACATAGAACACAGGCAATGCACTTATTAAGAATACATCTTCTATTAGGAGCAAAATTAATAAAGCGAATTCTCAAAAGACTTAATGAGATTGCGAAACCAAAGGTAGCGATGTAATTTTAAGTTTTCTTCTCAGCGATAAAAACTAATCTCTAACTGATTTTTTCATACAAATATCCAACATCATTCCAGAACCAATTTCAGCAACTTGTTGTAAACACTCCAATTGCGGCTCCAAGTAAATATATCTCAAAAGTATCTCTTTTTCAATGATGCTGCTAGTTTCATTTGCTATTTGACTTTCGCCGATTTTGCGAGTTTCATTTTCTTTAAGAATCACGTTTCTTTTAATTGAATCCAAATGCTTGTTCATATCTGCGACAAACTTCGTATACAATGGACTTTCTTTCGGTTCGCCGACCAACATTTTGTATTTGATCAGAGCCATTAACCGTGAAACCATCTCGTCAATGTTTGCATGTTGAACAGTTTCATTCAATCGTTTACCCCAATTTGGTGTTTTTATCTCTTTGAATCCAACTCTTGACAAAATTGCCATCGCGTTGTCCTTAAGAAGCATAATGAATGCGTTATCAATTAAAGTGTCCATTTTAAGTTTGAGCATTCGAATGTTATTCATCCATTTCGCAGGCAACTTGTTGTAGTTGTTTGTCAAAAATGTGACGAACGAACTTTGTACTGATCTCATAATTTTGTAGAGAATTTTGCGCGCAATAAATGCTGCTGAATGATGTAACTGTAACGTTTTGCCGATTCTAGTCTCTGCGATGAAGATCATATCGTCTTTGTTTAACTCAGAAAGCGTTTTAATTATCTTCTCCCATAAATCAGGCAGGAATGTTTCTATAGGATCTTCACTCATTGCTTTCATAATGAAAACATTTTTGGATTGCATTTGTTCCACAAACGAATTAATACGACTTTTAATCTTATTAATTAACTCTTTGAATCTATCGTCAGCTGCTTGAGTCAAGTTAGGAGGCATATTTTTAATATAAGCTTCATTAGAATAATTTTCATGAGTTGAATCTTTATGAAAAAGTGATTTTATTTTGTTCAATGTCTGCTTATCCTTAATAGGCTCTTCGCTTTGCTTAGCTTCGATTTTTTCATCGAATTTCTGCTCATAAATGTGATTTAAACTAACAATATTCGATGCCATATAAAGCAGTAGATCGCGAACAACTTCAACTGCAATGAAAGCAGTTTCATCCAGAAAAAAAGGGAAGTAGTTCCGCTTGTCCTCAAATTCTACTTGCGATTCATAAATTGCAGAACTTTTCTCAAATCGAATCAAATCATTGTTAATATCGATTTCGTGTCTAGTCTCTTTCTCTTTCAAATTGATATTTTGGTTTTCAGGAAAATACAATTTAAATGCATCGCGAAGCGAGTTCAATGCGATCTTTGCGTAATCCCAACGAGTGGAGAAAAGACAAATCTCATCGTTTAGTGTAGCATTTGAAATGTTGTGAGATTCGAGAATTTCGAGAAACAAACTTGAATAAAGATCCGCAGAAGATTCTTTCAGCGAATCGATGATGTGTTTGATACCTTCACCCACACGTCGCTTTAATGCAAATTTGTTTTCTTTGCTTTTCATCTGAATGTCACTTTTCAACTCTATCGGCAATGGATCGCAATTATATAATTCAATCAAATATTTGATCCTGTCGTCATTCAACAATTCGCTCGATTTCTTTAGCATTTCATCATAATCGAAGCACGAGAATGGCTTCGGTGCTTCGTCAGAGTCTATGGTCAGCTTTTCGGCCAGATCACTAAACGCTGTCTGAAATTCTGTTACTTTGTGTAATTTGTTTTTGATTTCATCTTTAATAAGCTTGTCTAACATTTTCTTTATACCAAATTTCGGTTTCGACGAATGGTCGACGAACATTACCGGCATAGTTTCACAGAATGCAACACTACTCAAGTTCGGCATCAGGTTTTGCAGTTCATCGTAATCGACAAGAAATGGTACTTTTCCCAATCGTTCGCGTTCGATTGTTATTCTTTTGCGCAAAGCTATTTTGTCGGCTTCTATCTCTGAAGATTCAATATCTTGTTTTGAGCTTTTTGAATTCACTTTACTCTTCACGTTTGACGAATCGATTCCTTCGAGCTCACCACTCTCGATATCCTCTTCATTCAATCTTCTGTTCAAAATTGTACTCTCACTTCGAACCAAATTCATGTTCCTTGTTCGATTGAACATCGAATTTTACAACAATCGAGTTGTCGGCGAGCCTGCGAACATTTTCTTATTCAACATTGAATCTCATTCAAAAATCTCGAACGCCTTAAAATCTTTTTAATAATTGGCCCTGCTTGAATTTAAAGTTTAGACATTATTCTTCTTCCTTAACGCAACTGCTTAATTTCGACGCAAGTTTCGCGACAGAGTAAAGTGGTCTATCTGCCCACTTGCGTCATTTTCCTTCGCACTATCGGGTTGACCAACAGTGGTGCACTGAACATCTTTTTGTCAACACTCGCCACAAGTGACAGACTTTCTGATTGCAGAGCATTACTACTCAATAAACATTTTGTCACTACTCTAAGCATAGATTTGAAAATAGACGGCGATTTCTCACCGTCGCTCACTCCATGGGTTACCCCCATCTGCTTCAAAAGCAACTGGTCCATCGCACACCGGTCAATTTCTTTCTTCAAAAGGAACATTTTTGAACGCTGATTTGTGTGGAACTCTGAAGATGAGAGTAAAAAGTTTTCTCGACTCCTTTTTCAGTCATCAATTGTAATTAATTACTTTACTAGTTATGCCTTATAATTTGAATGTTAAATGTTAAAACAAAGGTAATTAATTACAATTAATGATTGAAAAAGGAGTGCGCATTCATAATATTAGCAGCTTAATTTGCTCTCTACTGTATTAAAAAAGCGCCTCTTTCTCTGTGGACACAAAGTATATACAAAACACACATGTCAATGCGAAGTGTTAACTTTTTGTGGTATGTGAGTACGCTTCCTAAAAATAGTTTTTGTAATTTTACACAAACAAAAAAATTAAAATTTATAGAAATATACAAGAATGCGACTATTTCGATTCTTGTTAGACTTTTTAGACGTTAAACAAACGCGGACAACGATAGTTGAAACCGACATTCTATAAACATTTTATCACATTTCCTTTTGGTGAAAATGGCATCTCAGCTTCCCTTCTGGTAATCAGCTCATCCGTCCGTAAAGTTCTTTGTATAAAAGCGTGATTCACTTTGCGTGTTTTACAAAAGTAGAAAAATTTCATTACACTGACGTCTTAAAATACGACAAAATGAAAGTTTGTATTGTTTTGCTTCTGGCCGTTGTTTGTTTGCTCGGTGCAACTTTGATACCTGTAGTTGATGCACAATATGTGAGAGGTTATCGCGCATTTCGTGGTAATGGTTATGGAAGTCGAGGTTTTGGATATAGAGGATATGCATACCGTGAAGGGTAAATTGACCATTGTTTGCATTTCAGTTTTACAAAATCTTTTCTTCACTTTCAAGCATCGCATCTCGCAGATTTGGCCTCGGATACGGAAAGTAATCGCATTCAAACACTAAAACGTTTTATTAGTTAGCTTATCAATACTACTTTTCTAGTAAATATGTTTTACCCAAAATGAATGAAAATGAAGTGATTTTGCTTTTTTACTTTAATAGATTAAATTACATTTTGTAATAATAAAAATATTAACAATTTTGAAGTTTTTGAAAAATAAATATATAAATAAAATAAAATGAAATAAAATAAAATGAGAAAAGCGGTTACCTGCTGAAGATATATTATTAGAGTAAAGCATTTAAGCGAAAGAACTTGTTCAGTGTGTTTTTATGGTGAGGGTTTTTCTTAGTCTCGGAAAGAGAAATTTGTCCAATCACCAATTTATGGAGATTAGAGTTCGAAACAGGCTTTGGGACTAGTTTTTGTAATTTTGTCCTAAATATTACATTGAGTTGAGGAAATTTGGGTCTAAATTAAGTGAGATCGCATTTATTGAGTTCAGCCGTAGTCAGCTAATCTGTGAAAAGCTGTTCTTTTATAATCTTTCAGCTCACTTTCTAAATCTTGATAGATCGAAATGCTAGACCTCCAGGGATCGCCAACTGAAAGCAGAAAAATCTTAAAATCACTAACAAAAAATAAAAAACCAAAAGATGAGTTAAAGGTAATAAAGGCTCATAAAAGATGAGTTAAAGGATCATAAAAGAATGCATAGGTGCTCAATTTTAATTGCACTTGAAGAAGCAATTTCAAAATGAAAAGTTAAAATTTATAGCAAAATGAGAAATCCAAAGATGGATTTGAACCAAAAGTATTTCTGTTGAAAGCGCTGCTCGATAACACTAAGCTATCGTTACAATGTTTAATAAATTTAATATTTAAATTTAATATATTCTCTTTGAGCGGAAATGTCTCGCGACCGCTTTCGAGACAACCGTTAAAAATCACATCACTGTGCATTGTTTTGCTCAAAAAGTTGTGTGCAAAATTTCATCAAATCAGCCAGTTACACTTGAAAAGTGTCCCTTGTCGATCAATCCAATGATTGACCAACGTTTAACTTTTAAGTGAATATTTAATAATTTTTATTGACATCTTCCATTATGAAAACTGAATGAAAAAAGTTACAATCGAGATACGTGTTCTCTCAGTCATTTTTGCATTTACTTGTTACAGTTAGGAAAAATCTCGCTATTTTAGAAAAGAAAGCAAATCTGTGAAACCAGAACCAGTCCTTTAAAATGATGAAACTGGCGAATTTTTTCCTTATCTTGTACAATAAACTAAATGAACAAATAAACTAATGTACCTTGTACAATAAAATTTTCACATTGAGTTTGATTTATTGCTTCGACAAGTTTAAATTGTGGAGAAACCCCTGATAAAAGTTGATACATTTTTTGTTGGATAAGATAATAATCGATGCTCTGCAAATTTTCATTCCGAAACTCTACAAGAATGTGTCAAAGATACAGTCAAATTCAGCTCATTTAAACTCGATCAATTCATTTAAACGAAAGAGGGGCTTCTAAAAAAGTGGTCAAAACATTTAACCACCTTTTTGACACTGTTAATATTTTATTTTAAATCGTTTTAAGATTCTTTTCTCACCTACATTTTCGAAAGAATTAGTGGACAATTTCTTCTATTTGAATTGAGCTTTGCTATGTTTGTCTGCACGATTGCCGACTATTGCAATGGTTAAATGAAATACTCAAACTGTTTAATGGTTTGACCGCTTCCTTTATAAGCACCGCCTTCGGTTGAATATTTGACCAAAATTTAAATAAAATGAATTTCACTGAAAGTCGACACACGTTTAACGATATTTCGATCAAGTTCCGGGTTCTCGCGCGAGCATTGGTTTTTTAATTTAATATTAATTCTATTTTCATGTCTACGTTCTAAATTGAATTTGCGCCTCTTCTCATCTTTGAAAATTAGTCGTAAGATTGAAATCGTGTTTTTGTCTTCATTGTTTCTAATGCTTTGTTGTAAAATTTTGCTTCCCAACTCTAATTGAAATGAGAAGTGACTAATTTTCAGGTACAAATTTTAAGAACCATGCTCGCGCGAGAATTCAGGCCTTGATTGAAAAATCGTTAAACCCGTGTCCACTTATTTTGGATTGTTATTTGGGAAATTAAGCGACTCCTCTACCATTAAAAACACCGACGAGTGATTTGAAATGTTTCTCGATAGAAGATAACGAAATTTCTCGCTAATGAAAATGGTGCGTCAATCATCCGCTTTACATGGTGAGAAACAATTTGTGCTCATTCGAACGCGACTCGAGTCGCAATTCGCAATGGCAAAGCAGTGGAAGCGAATGGCAAACGATAATGGTGCGAAGTCCGAAAGCAGAGATAAGCGCGTGTCGAATTGTCGCCTCAAACGATCGAAAGTAAAACGCGGAATCGAATGAAAGTTGCGCAACGCGCGATTGGCGAAGCCGCGAACGGCGGCGCGACGCCAGCAAAGGAATGCGGGAAATGGCGGCGCACTGCGAGCGCAGTCCCGAAACTGAGAGCAACGCTAATGTTTACATTGAATTCGTGCGAAAAATCGAATGAAAGGCGAGAAACGAAAGAATGTCGCATTTAAACGACGAAAAGAACTGCGAAACGAAGCGAACGGCGGACAGAGACACGAACGCACCACGGACGGCGAGTAGCGACGACTCGGTGTGCGAAAGCAGCAGGCAATGGTTGCCGACTGTTGCGACCGATTACCGAGAAGAGGACGACGCGAACGACGGCCGCAATCACATCGCGAAGCGATACGTGTGTCCGATGCATTTGCCAGCGCTTATGGCCGGACTCGGCGATATTCCTGCACAGCCGCCTCCTGAGTACGAGTCGCGCATCGCGCTCGAAACACCTCCGAACTCCGCGTCGTGTTCGACAACACCCGAATCGAAGTCAAACGAGCGGCTTTCGTCGCTTTCGCGATCGCATCCCGATCTTTCGCGACTCGGCGAAGAGTTGGGCGCCGCGTTGACCAGACGCAGCGAAACCATCAATACTCATCAATACTACTTCGCCGGCTGTCTGAATGACGGCACTCCGCACGTTCAGCAGAACATTATCGAAATTTTGAGGGCCGAAAATAGCAATCTGCATCTTGAACTCGAATCATGTTTTAGGAAAATCTCCAAATACGGAAAGGTGTGATGCTGATTATGCATATGTCTTTACTTTTTCTCTTTTTGAATGCTGTGTAATTGTGTGTTTTGTTGGTGATAAAAGTGTCTTTGTTGATTAAAGTCATCGAAATGTGTGCGATAGTAAAACATCTCGAAATTTTTGAGATACTTTCAATTGTTTTCCTTATCTCATTTATACAGCATATTTCACAATTTAAACATTGTTTCAATCAAAATAATTATTTATCATTTACTTTTTTAAATTAGTTGGAATTGGAGATTCAAAAGATTCATCAATCGCACGAAGATTTAATGAGGTCTGCCGAGAAGAAGGAAAAGTTAGAAAGAGCAGTGAGATACAAGCTTGAAATCGAATTACGCCGGCTACAGCAACAAAATAAAGCACTTAGGGAGCAAATAAATGCAGCATTAGCGACGATCGCCGCGACGAAACGAATTTCAGACGATGGAGTTGAAGGCAACGATATGCGTGCCGAAATTCAAAAAAGGGACGCATTCATTGCCGAGCTTTTGGCACAAAGTAAGAGAAATATGTCAATATTTCTCAGACTGATTATCTCTTGATTTCTATCAACAGACAGAGAATTATTGAACGACAAAGAACGACAAGAAATCGAACTTCAAGCTCAACGACTTACTTTGGAGGAGCAACGAAATCATATCGAGACTTTAGACCATGCATTAACGGTAGCGCAAAATAATGTCATAAAATTAGAAACGGACCTTAGAAAGCAAGTTTCATACGAAGAAAAGGCGAATAATTTGCAAAAAGCGTTGATTAATTTGCAACTGGCAAGTGAAAGAAGATTGAAAATGGAGAGAAGAGTTAGAACTCAGTTAGAGAATCAAATTCAAGATCTAAAAAATCAGCTTAATGGCAGCAAAGTAAATGCTTCTCAAGAAGCGCATTAGTGAAAAAGGTTTTTACATTTACTTGCGCACAGCTTTTTCCTTAACTAAACTTTTCTCGAAATTTTTTCTACAATTAACACAAAAGGATCGAATTTTTTTCCGCTGATGTCCTCTGCAGCTCTAAAAATATGTCTTCCTTTGTTTTCGACGCAAAAATGCAAAACAGATGATTAACGAATGAATATATGCCTTAATCATAAATCATTTTTAGCGTATGAAACAAAGTGAACAGACCATCATTGTAAAACGTGAACATCGTCAATGTCACTGAATACAACTTGCGGGTCAAGAAGTACACAATCAAGTGCCATAATGTATAGTAAAAAATTTGAAGCTTTCATTGATTTTGAAATTGAACGCTTCAAAATACTCACATCATATTTTGCACTTTTAATAGTAAAATTATTGAGTAAAAACTACAGCAAAAAAGTGCACTTCTTTGCTTGTTTGCAATACCGAGTTTGCCTCGGCTTTAACAATGCGATTCAAGTTTAAAAAGAATGTTGAGTCTTTAGTTGATTTACTTACCTATGAAAACAAGCAGAGCTTACAGCGATCAGTGCAGTAAAAAGCATTGCAAGAGTTTGTCACGTACGCCTTCTACGGAACCCTTGACATAAGAGTGAATAATTAAAGATTTTAAACCTAGTTCATAAGATACAGTAAAACCTCCCTTAACGGACAACTCTCTTGAGCGGACAAACGGACACTAAAATAAAACACCCTCTTAAGTTAACTCAATTAAAGATACCCTCTCTACAACGGCCACCTCTTTATAACGGTCAAATTTTTAAGGCCCCTTTATAGTGTCCTTTGTGAAGAGGTTTTACTGTAAAAGAAAAAGATTACTCTATTCCTCTTAATTGGCAATCGAAAATTGATTTCAGAGAAACAAGTAGACATGGAGTCAAAGCATTAGTTCCGAAGACAGGGCTTAAATTTTATGATAAAAGCTTTTTGTTTATGCTTCGAAAAATTTAATGAATTACCACAAAATATAAGGTCAGAAAGTAATGCAAATCGTTTTAAATTTTTATCATTCAATCAATCAAAAACTTTATTTTAAAAGGAAAATCAGTTTAGTCGTGTGACTATTCTTACACTGATTCCTTTGAAATAAAATTATGTAAAGAGTTTTTTATGAGAAATTTATGAAATTTAATTTACATTGACTAAGGTTTTATGTTTCTTTATAAAACCTGAATTCTTATGAATTCGAATAAATTCATTCAATAAATCAATATGAAGAGGGGCTCGGTAAATTAGTGGTCAAAGTACTCGCCCTGCAAGCGAGAGACCTAGATTCGAGTCCCTGGTCCCTTCTCGCCATCACACGTGACAAGTTTATTGAGCAAAAAATTCAAAAACAATATAGACGCTTTGTTACAGCCGTGGATAACTCTGTTTGCAATATCTGTCAATCTCAAGCATCGCGGGATTAATTTCAGATTTCGTTTCAGCCTCCAATGTTTTATAGATGTTAGTATTCATAACTTTATTCAAAAGTTGTTTTTTCCTCGTTTTTTTTGTCACACTAAAATACAATTGTAATTTATGTTTAGTTTGGGGTTCTACTAAAGAAGGAAACTTATCATTAATTAATTTAAATACACATTTGCATTTCTCTGTTTTAAATTTGTAAAATAAAGATTTTATCATTCAGCAAAATTTTTGTTTACTTGTCTAAAACACGCCTAGCGTATCAATTTTTCAAGTGGGAAAAAACACTGCGCAAGTTGAGAAGAAATGCAAGAATTGAATCTGCTGGCTAAATAGATGAAAGCTTATATTCGTAAAATCGACTGCAAACGAATTTTTTTTATATGATATCATAGTTGGTTATAATTGGTTGCATAAATGTTGCGGAAAACAATTTGACCAAATAAGAAATGAAACGTCAAATTTGACAAAATATGTTTTTAGCATTTCTTGAGAAAATTTCTTCTCTATATCGCACATGATAAGCTTTGAATCTCTCAGGTACTTTAGAAAGCGCGAAGGTATTAATCATATTCACACGCTTATCAATAGTTATGTCTTGAACATCGATCGAGCAAACTTATAAGTAAACTTGTTAGTAATTAGAAAAGTATTAATAAAAGCTATAAATAGAAAGGAAAATTTCAAATGGTAATGAGAATTTTCCTCTTCAATTTGTTTCACCACAGCCTCTTAAATTGAACAGGCATTTAATTATATCCGACTGACATGTGCATTTGATCATTTAAATCAGCAATGGAAAACAAAATTGTCAATCTAAAAGCATTCAGAAGCTTAATGTAGTTAAGCAAAGAATGCAGCCTCTTTTTTATCGCAAGCTAAATGAAGCATCGATCTCGATCTAGATGCAGCGAATTAACAAGCGTGGATTATTTGGCGAGACTGACAAATTTATGAAAGTTTTGCAAAGCAAAATTACAAAACAAAAAAAACTAAAAAGGTTACACACTCTCGCAAAGAAATTATTGTGGCGGAAATACCAGACGAGCATTGAATGAACTTCGAAAACGTTCGAAAAATCGAAACTTTTTACAGTGAAAAGCGTAATTTTGAACAGTTAGGTTACGTGAACGCGATGAAATGTGGAAAAGTTTGCAGATATTTGCGCGAAGCATTCGAAACGAAACTGCGACTTCTTCGTTTATTTTTAAGAAACACAAAAATTCGCTTTATTTAAAGCGTGCATCGGTTTGTTGCGAAACGTTGCGGAATTTCGCCGTCGCCCGAAAGGCGTGCATTGAACGCGTTCGCATTCACTTCGCACTCGCTGCGAGCGAACGCGACAGCAACGAGAGCGACATCTGCAAACGAGCACAAGTTGATGCGAGTGGAGGCGAGTGTATTGCTTTTCTCGTTTTGAAAACGTGTACCTTCAATTCGCGAATTTCGCTCGTTTCGTGATTTCGCCCTCAAAAAACGGTTTTATCGTTCGCTCGTCATTTGTGTCGAACGCTCGTCAAATCGATGCTCGCGTTTGATGTAAACTCACCGAACGACACAACAGTAAAGTGAGAAAATTCGAACGACGAACAGTTGTTCACTTTAAAAAGTGACGCAAGCAAAGGTTTGTTTAGCTTTTCAGCTTTAATGCATCAAATGTGCTCTGATTTTTTGCTTTTTGTTTCAGTTTCCAATCTCTCAAAGCGAAACGTGTTCTTATCTTTTCGTATCATAAGTGTCCTTTTCTTATTCCTGCTTGAAAATGGCAACCGTTGCTCTCAAACAGCATTCATCCGTCTGCGAGGTACGCAAAATAACGTAATGTTACACTTTGCGTTTTTTTTTAAGTTTAGTAATTTCAATGATTTTTAATCTTTTAATTGTTTTATTCATTTCCACTTCTTTCTATCCGTCATCTTTTTTTGCTAATTCATTGCATTCAATCTTTTAATTTGCAATTCAACTCTTCTATCACTCGTTTGAAGTTTTATTTATTTTCACTCGAAATAATCAATACTTCGTCTCTGTTTTTGACAACTGTACAAATACTTTGATCGTTGAAATGTCTCATTCACAGTGCTTGATTTTGCTCCAATTTTGTTTCCATTTTCATGCGTTTTATAATTTTTTATACAAACGAAATAATTAACAAATATTTAAGTCAATCGTTTTTCTCACTCTAAAAAGTTGCTTTGCTCGTTGGTGTGTGTGAATACTTTTTTAATCGTTGTACAATTTTTGCATATTTTTGTTATAATTGTAAGCTTAACGATTAATTATAAGCTCTAAACTTTGTATTTCAAACATTTTTCTTAAAATATTGTTTTACCTGCTGTTCATCACGATTAAAAAAGCGATTGCGATGTTTTTTTAAAACCTCTAATACGTGCTTTATTTGGGGCTTTCTATTTATTTCAATTCTACAACATTCAATTACGATTTCTATCTGAAAAATAGAGAATATTCGCTTTGCTGTATTACGATTTTTGAAAATAATGATGTTCCTGCATCAAGTTTTGAAAAATTATTTGTTCACTTTTTATTGCTTTCAAAGGGAGAATGATTCAAATATCGCGATCGAAATCTAGTTTGTGATCTTTAATAAGATTATTTTTGAAAATGTACTACCAAGCTATCCACAGATACATTGTGTATTTCCATTCTAAAATTTCGAAAAATTTTGAAAGGAAATCATCTTTTCAACTTGAAACTTTTTAACTTTATTTCGCTATATTTTTGTTAGATTTGTAACACTTGATAATAAAGAGAAATTTGTGTTTTAAATGAAAAAGAAAAACTTGATCTCGCTCATAAATTTTAAAAATTGCTCAATTTTCTGAAAAATGTTAATTAATTTTACATTATCAGGTTATCTTTGTATTTTTCCATCAAGAGAACTTGGAAACTTAAGCACAAAATTTACTCACCGATCACGTCTAGATTCTATAAAAAAATTTTGATTTAAGGAAAAAAAGTAAAACTTTGCTGTAAAGTTACGTTGCAGCTTTGTTAACTTTAAAACTGATAACACTAAAAAATTCTTTCACTGTGTCAAATTCTAGAAAATTATTAAAAGTGTAAAACGTGAAAAAGCTTATTGGGGCACACATACATACAAATGTCACATTTTCTTTCACTTTTAAATGTTAGTCGCATTTTCGATTGAAAGCAATTTAAGAAATTTTTGCATCTTTTTTGAAAAGTGAATTTGAACAGTTTTAAAATTGTATATGCAGATGAAAGACAGCTGACGTTTAAAAATGTATGCAAATGAAAGTTGCTTTAGAATTTTTTTTTTATTTTTATAAAATCTTATTGATATGTTAAATCCATTATTATTTAAATTTAAATTGAAAGAGACAGCTACAGAAAAGCTATAAAAATGAAGATTTTATAAAAGCTGCAAAAATATCGAACTTTCATGTTTTAGTGTTTTTTTATCTTTAATAAATTTAAATTTCATTCAAAAAAAAGATGCTATGCTAATATTGGTTTTTTACCAAGCTAGAAGAATGATCATAGCTTTTAGATGTGTGATGTGAAATGCCTCGGGTTAGCATTGCATCATTTTTATCTGAATTCTTTTTTTTACGAAAATTTGCGCCAAACATTATCGAGTGTGAAAATACTGATAAGAACAGCTGTCGTAATTTTGACGTTATTTTATTGAGATCAATTTAGACAAACTATACATCTTCATCCAAATAATTGACTATCTTATCAGTAAAAATACGTAGAAAAAAACCGGTTCTGAATGGAAGTGATAATACAGCATAACTTCGTTTATTAGGAACCACATTTACACCACCAGCCGAAAAAAAAATTGTTCGTTAAAGTTCATAAAAAGTTCGTAAAATGATATGTTTGCTAGTTAGATGTCGAATTGATAAAAATTTACGAGCCCAAATCTGTTTGTAATCCAAAAGTTTGCGGAAAAGCCCCCGCCCAAACACCTAAATACTATGAACCCCAAAAAATTGTGAAACAACCAAAACATAAGACGTGTTTTAAAATTTCAAGTTTATATCTTTTTTTTTAAATAGTAGTTGGTTTCAAATCCAATATTCAGATAAAAGATAATAATGAAATATGTGGTGAATTAAATGTCAAATCGACCAAAGTTGGATCGAACGACAGTTGAATCTTTTTTTTGTGAGTTAATAAAATTTGAATTCCTAATGGTTGTTTAGGTGTTTATAAGAACGGGATCCAAAAATTTTTGGTCTGTTTTGAGCTGGGTGACTTCTCCCAAAACCCATTTCGACTTCAAAGTACCAAAACTATAAGACATGAAAGTTTATTTATAAAATAAGCGGCTCATGAAATGATTTCATAAAACGAGTTTTAACTGTAATTTGAATCAAGCTGTAGATTCATGAAAGCAAAAAATGAACTGCAGAAATAATCATGTTTCTGAGCTTTTTTAAAATTACAGCTTTTCTCATTAATTTCTCCTCATTGTTCACACGAAATTTCAAAAATTCAAAGTCACTAGTCAGAAAAATGATATTTGGGACAAGAATTTTTATAGGAATTTGAATTCATTCTTAATCACTCCAATTTTCTTCCTTGACAAAAAATTAGGAGTGAAGTATATCCTATTCTTGTTCTGGAGCAATTATTTATTAATTCTTTAGAGTAAAATTCTGACAAAAAAGTTTCCTTTCTTATCCTTAAATTTAATTTTTAAATAATGTAGTTTTGCATGAAGAAAAACAGTGACTTTTTGGCCATCGGTGTACATTCATGTCTATAAAAAACTTTCACTTTACTCAAAACAGACTTTTCTGCAAAGCAATAAAGCGAAAGATTTTTGGGCATCAATGTCTTATTCTAAACTCAAAAGTTTGAAATTTTACTTTGAAATAACTTTTCGTGTCTAGAATATTACATACATTCTGTTATTAATTTTTATATTCACGAATTATAACAAAAAATATCATTTACAAGCTCCATTTTTAATTGGATTTTTCTCAATGCGCTCTAGGCTTAATTCTCTATAGTTTTAGGAACAGTTCATTTATGCATATTGTCAAAAATGAACTTTATGCTGTAAATTATTTTTAGCTTTCGACTCGATATTTTCATCTTTTTTTTACGAGACAAACGATTTTCTCTTTTTATTAAATTCAGCGATAAAGCTTTTAACAATCATTACTGTCAAACAAGCTACATATCAAGGAGTAATGACAGGTCTAGTGTCTCATTTTCATGATTAAAAGAGTAATGCCAAAAGGAGTAAAAAAGTTTCATGGATAAAATCAAAATTTTTTCATTAAAAACTTATCAAATGTTAAAGATATTTCTTATTTCTCTTTTTCCTATCTAGAATTTATATTAACAAATAGTAATAATAAGTTAGTTTTCTGAATGATTCACAATTTTCTCTCTAAAAGCACAATTTGATTAATGGAAATAAGTGATAAAAGTAAAAAATTGAGCAATGTCGCTAAAGCTAACAAAGCTACGACTTTTCTCAAAGATAGAAATTCTAAATTGATTGTTCCTTTTGAATATAAATTTTTCACACGAGAAAGAAGTCTGTCGAATAAATTATTTCTCTACTTTGACTTTTATTGATTTATTATTGCTCATTTTAGCTTTGTCATACCACTTTTACTAGTATGATAATTAAAAATCAAATTCAAGTGTCTCAAATTTGAATTATATTCTTTGAAAGGAATTTAATTTTTGAATAGAATTTTTTAAAAGTTTTTGAAATATTTTAACATATGCATGCATGCAAAGTAGATGCTTCCGCATACTTTACAATTAACATTGACGCTGGCATTTGATCCTATTTCAAAATATATGTAAAAAACAAGTTCACTTCATGGTTCACGGTTTCTAAATCTAATTCTACAAATTCATTAAAATTAATTTAAATTAAGATTGAAATCCAAAATAAAATTTTGTGTTGTCTATATTATTTGCCTGACAATAAAATTTGTGAAACTTGATTTGAAAACTCGATTGAACTTTAATTAAATGCGATCGATATGTGCAGTTTACGTAGCTGTTTTTCCGCTTTAATTCGCAGCTAATTTGCTCTAAATTTCGCCGCAAATTGATGATAAAAAGAAAAACAAATTAATCACATATTTTTATGACAGTTATCCTTTTTTGCCGCATCACTGACCACAGAAAATGTGCTTCGAATGTTTCTTTTGCGCTGGACATTTATTGCATTAATCATACATTTTGTGTTATCTCTGTACAACATTCGTTGTTTTACTATATTATTGCGTAACCCGCAATGGAAATTCTCGCTGATCAACACTTGCATTTAGAAGTTTTCTCGTAAAATTTTTTACTATCATTTGATTTGTCATCTTATACAGGAAAGAATTAAATTTTCTTTCTTTGAAAGCCATGCTCTGTTATCTTCACAAGTTTAAATTTGTTGAATTAAATTTTCAATTAAATGAGAACTTAATTGAAATCAAAGCGCGATAAGGGAAAGATCGAAAGTACAAATTTTGCCTCTTGTTTCATTGTTACTGCATCTGTTCTCGCTTTTATCCCACCTTTTTATCGATCGAATGTTGTCAAGTGAGAGCGAAGCAACTTCAAATGTCAACTTAATGATATTTCGATGAAGTGAATTTTTATATTTTAGCTCGTTTTTAAACCATCGTGATTATTGTCTGTTTGTACATCATGCAAGTAACAACGATTATTTGATATTCTATCAATTCAAAGTCTTCAGGTGCAAACATTACTCTTTCGCCTTATTTCGCTTTGTTGGTAATTAAATAATGCTCATTGCTTCTGCAAACAATCGCAATGAAACTAATTTTGAGCGCAGCAAATGCATGAATGATAATCGCTTGAGCTTGATTACTGTGTTTACTTTTCCTCCTTCCTCTCGATCATCGTCGTCATCATCGTCATCCACTTGCTCATCTACTGAGGTATACAAATCTAACACACTAATAAGAAAATTAAAATGTGCAATTTCGTACTAATCACCTTCTCTTGATTCTCCTTTAGGAATGCGGCTGCCAATGTGATGGTTGTTCATCTTTCAAAAACAATGACGATAGTGTTGTTGTACAATTATATCAAGAAATTGAGCATCTTAAACGTCAAATATCAGAGCGTGATTATCACATTGTGCAGATGGAAACATCGGTAATGAATCACGCGAAAGAATATCCGAACGGAGAGTTTGAAGCTTTACAAGAAACTTTACGTTTTTGGCAAGAAAAATACGATCGATTGTTTGAAAGCCATCGAAAGCTGCAAAAAGTGAACCAGGCATTAGAAGATAAGCTGTTGAGGATTGTGGATAAATTCGAAACGGAAAAAGCTGCTTTAACACGCGATGTTGCCGATTTAACAACGAAATTAGTCGAAGCTAGAGTTTTAATTACTGATTTAGAAGAAGAAAACGATCAGTACAAAAACGATTGTAATATCGCTGTGCAGCTTTTACAATGTAAACCAAGCAATTTTATACCACATAAAGTTAATTCGGTAAGTTGTGCTACTTTTTTGTTTTAATTACTGATAAAAGTGCTTATTTTTAATTGAAAATTAAGTAAATTACTTTGAGAATTAGATAGAGGAAAGGTATTTAGATGTAATCCGTAATCATAAAAGGCGTACTCGTAAAGAATTGATTTTATTAATGCATTCATTTGTGAAAGTCAGCTCTTTCGTAGCGATTGATCTCATAAAAATAGCGAATGACATTTCAGCTGTCGTATTAAAGAATATCGACGAGATGTTATGAAACGTTAGCTAGCAACGCACTATTCGCACTTTACGCGGCTAATTGATTTTTTTCTTGTAGCTTCCGACCGATATCCAGGAAAAAGTGCGCTCCCATTTTGGCAATTCAAATAACCATCGTCGAAGTAAAAGTATACCCAATGGGCTCTCGCAAAGTAATTCTTATGGTAATCAACCAATGGATGCAAGTAATACCGCGAAAATTATTCGTGTTCCAATTCCTACGTTTCCGCCGACGGCAATGGTTTACTCAGTAAATAAAACACAGCAAGGGTCTAATGGAACAAACTCGAATTCTTCGAACTGTGAAACTCCTGATTATGTTTCAGCAGCAATCATGGCTAAAGTTTTGGAAGAGAGATCTAAAGAACGTAGCTCCAAAACGGGTTCACGATTTCAAAAGTGCTTTCAATGTCGAAATCGACGAGCGAATGTTTTATATTTCGATGAAACAAGTCAAACTTCTAATGGTCAAATCACAAATGAAGATGTGCTTAGTTATCCTTGGAATTATTGGAACGAAAACAAGCGACGTTCTAGGAACGAATCTTCTTCTTCGACTACTAGCTTAGACTCTTTTAGTAATACGTTCTATAATAGTAATGACAGTAGCAAATGCCTTAGTACGAATACGGTGAAGAAAAAGTCAAACGAAACGATTATTATTTAGCGATGACAAGACAGTACCTGTCAAAAAATATCAACAATCAGATTTATATTATGATTTATAGTAGATTTTCAAATGTATTTACTGTATATATTGTTTTATTGAATTACATTGTATTAAATTTTGATTTATGATTTAAATTCTCTTTTCACAGCTGTTACAGACTTTTTTTGCGTGATTTAATTTTATTTCACGAACACAATTTATTTTTATTCATCTTTTGTCGAAAGTAACTTTAGCGTTAATGGCTTATTGCCATATGTTCTATTATACTTTAGAACTACTCTCATTTTCTTTAATTATTTCTTTCGTTTCTTTACATTATCTTCTTTGGCGAAAAAGAAAATTATTTTTAATTTACAATAATTTAAAATCACCTGAATCGTTTGCTATTTATGATTTTTTTTTCTTCTTTTTAAATTATAAATTATCACGAACATCACATACGATCGAAGAGGATTTGCTTTCTAATGAAAAATTCGTTCACAATTTTCTTCCAATTCACAGTTTGTAGATTGTTGAAAAATTGTTTTCATTCAATTTCGTCTCGCCCCCAGCCACAACCCACACAGCTAAGTATGGATTAGCTCAAACAAAGCATTTTGTTCATTTATTTCTATTGTATAATCAACAAATGACATTATCTATGAATTGAATCGGAAAAATGACAGTCAAGCAATTCTTACGAATCGAAAACTTTTGTTCTTGTTTCATCTGTCGAAAGCTTCTTACAGTGTGAAGGAAGAAAACTTTTCTTCGAGTGACAACTCGAACTCTGAGCAAGCATACCAAAGTAAGAATGCGGAGGAAATCAATAGCGCTAACTAAGAATATATGTTCTAAATATATGTGGAATAACTTGATATGTGCACAGTTTCGGAAAACATTTTATTTTGCGTAGTACAATTAATTAAGTGAAAAATTTATGCAAAGAAGTAACGAAAGTGTGCGTAAAAAATTAAGCATTTTAATCAGCTACACAATATTTTGCGACTATTTTTTATTTTTTAACATTAAATGATTAAATATATTCTATTGACTCCATAGAAACACAGATTAGATGTTCCACTCTACCTCGACCTCCCACAAGTTATTTAAATAAAAGTATTCGAACATTTCTCAAAAATTCAAAAGCAAATTTAAATTCACAAAATTTGAAAATTAAAGGCGCAAAATCTTAGAAACAACATAAAGTATAATTTTGATTTGAATTTCAAGCTGTAGTAGCACCGCCTCGGTAGATTAGAAACGCGAATACACAGAGCAGAATTATGAGGATAACTTGAAACGCGTCGCTGTGATATGCGCCGATTCTGATTATTGCGCCAAAGATGATGTTGCAAAGGATCGCCACAGCACAAATAACCAAATAAAGCACTTGTTCTTTGTACGCACCGTAAAAGCCAATGAAGAAAATGATGAATGATAGAACGTAGAAAAGTACGTGATCAAACTTCACTTGACCATGTACCAAATGTCTGATGAATTCGATGACAATTATGATCACATTGATCAAAGTGATCACCACGATGGACCATTTTAAAATCTGGTAAATGAGATCGTTATTTGCCATTTCCGTTGAGCTAAAGCGAAAAAAGAAAACAAATAACGGAAAGAATACTTGTTTCGCTGAACACCCCTCTTTGAAAACACCAAAAGTTTTAGGCGACGCGAAAGATAAGCTGAAACAACAGTTTAAAAAGGCGGTTCTTTTTTTTCTGATAATAAATCAGCATTCTACCCTTCGGAGGAACGGAGGCTTTCCGTTTTCGATAAACACCTAAAAGAGAAGGCGCTCCCAACCAAAATAACTGCTTTCACTGCACTTTCTACATTTTCTTTTCCTGTTTTACTTCGCTTTGAAATTCACTAAACATAAAGGAGCGAACAGCGAACGAATGCAATTTTTGCGCTCAATACTTTTCGAGACTCGTAAAACTAAAATAGAAACTTTGATATTACATTGACAACACTGAAAGCAATTGACATCCGTGAAGAAGCTCTTTTTTTTCGTTACAATAGTAAATTTGATTTAAGGAATAGCGCTTGAAAGAGGCGGTTAGTATTGCTTCTGTTTGAATATAAATGCTTTCAGGCGTATGAACTTAAGCTTCTAAATTATTGATTGTTTTCACTCTATTTATAGGAACATGTTTTTGTTCGCTAACAAGTTGATGTTTGAATAAAGCTTCAAGTGGTTTAATACTTCACATTAAATTATGAATAATTAATCACGCTTTACGTAACTACTGCGATGATCACTCGAATTTTTGAAACACTTGTGCTTTGTATTTTCTATCGCTAAAGTGATTTTCTATTATCATTTGTTCCGCTTAATTAATTTAGTATTTTGTTTAAGACTTCAATTTTATCAATACACTAGCATAAGTTCAATATGAAGATGTTCAAAAAAAGAACTTATTTCATAAATACTCAAAAAATGAAAATAGTGAAAAGTGATTAAATATGAGAATAAGTGAATATAAAGAATATTTCAATCTGCCTTGAATGCAAAATAATTGTATTGTTCTAAAACGTTTTGTTGATGAATTATCATTCTATGCGGTTGCAAATATACGTTCAGTGGCAAAATGGTCAAATTTCATCTTTTTGTGGTTAAGCTTTTGTAACAGAAATTTTTGTACCCTGTCCAAAAATATATTCGATCAATCGCGACTGTGGTGCATGAATAGACTCCCCGAAATACATTTGACAACTTGCATAAACCAATGACTTTATTTACAAATGAACTAGACGCATAAATCACATAACAAGAATTGTTAGAACATTGCTTTAGAACACCGGTAACAGTGTAAGAATTCCGCGCCATTAATTGCTTTACAAAACAATATTTACTTTCGGTTATTAAATTTAGCAAATAATTGTAAACCCATATTTAACCATTGCAATTGATAAATACTATCATTTTGCGATATAAAGACGTTTGTGTGCAATTTGTGACAAGGACCAAATTTTCCATTGCAGCTTTGTTTTTACTGCAATTGTTTTATAATATAAGCATAAAGAATGATTAGCAAATAATTATCACTTTAAAAACATGTTGAGCAAAATTAAAATAAGGAGAAAATTTAAAAAGTGTAAGAATTCGAAAGATAAATTGCAATTTATGGTTTTCTAGCTTGTCGCGTCTTCAGTCATTTTAGAGAAGCTTTGAAAAAGTAAAAAGCTCTAATATTTGTGAGAATGCCAAATCGTTAGTTACAGTTTACTTTAAAAGCATGTCATCAATCATGCCAAAAAGTAGAATGCAAATTGCTGAATCGGTCGAAAACAGCATCAATTATGCACACAATAATGAGGAGCATAGCCAGTTTAATCATAACAAACATTTTGTGCAAAATATGTTAAGATAAAATTAAATGAGTGAAATTTTACTGACTATATCCGTTCAATATTAAAACGTCGCTCTCGATTAAATTGTGTTTACAAGCCGAATGTTTTATTATTTATTTTTCTCTAATTTGATAAATTTATTATTACAAGAAATTTGATAGTATTCATGATGTTGGTTACTTCAGATTCTTATTAACAAGTTGTAAACTAACTTCCATATAAATTTTGACGCAACAATACAGATTTTGTCAATTTGAAATGCATAAATAAATTTGCCATTTGTACTATAGTTTCAAAATAAAATGTTTCGATTATCGAAATATTTTATTTTAAATCGGTAGTACTTTTTATTATTCTCATATTTTTTAAGATTTTATAAGCAAATTTTTGTTTCGATGTAATCAAATCTCAAAGTTTATTTATGAATTAATAATACAAAGTAAATATCGAAATGGGTTTTGGAATAAACCCTCCAAAATTATAGAACTTCAAGTGTGTTTAAGACATAGAGAGCAACCTTCTTAGAATCTCTTTAGAAAAATCTAAATCTTAAACATGCCAGAGCATAAGTTTTTTGGCCATGTTTGCCGATTGGACGTCTTATTTTAATAGAATTTCTGTCTTGGTAATAGTTTTCTAAAAATCCAAAACTAATTAGCATTAGGCAAAATTTAATTTTTTTTAGTTTTTTAATTTAAACTTTTAATAAAAGTTAAATTTATGTGAAAAATGAAATCTTAACATTCTAAACTTTAAAACTTGATTTTTTAAAAATTATTTTTCATAAGATAATTTGATCTAAAGCTGCATATGATTGTAAAAATTTTTGATAAATGATTTAATATAACATTGATACTTTGCTCGTTTAGGTCTGCTTTGTGCCACTTGATATTTATCGGCAACAGAGACTTGACTCAAGTCTTTTCCTTACTAATATTTTCGATCTCCATTTATTGAATCCAATTAATTTTTCACCAAAAACCAGCGAAGCATGTTTAAATGAATGTAAAAAAAAACGCTACCAATAGTCAAGATATTTGGCAAATAACTTGTTTAATTCGAAAAATTTTGTATTTAACTTTTAAAATGTTTAAACAGATTCAAGGATGGGCAAGCTCGTCTTTCTTCGACATACAATTGCACATGTTGCGTTAAGAAGAAAATACTTTAAGCACTTAATTTTTTAAAATTGAAGAAAAAAAATTAAAAATATTTTTATTTTAAAACGTAAAACAATTAAATAGATTTTACGCATATTTTTAATGAGTTAATAATTCAATAGCGCAAAAAATTAAAAGAAAAATGATTAATTGTACTTTTTGTGAACAAAATAAGCAAATATAAAAGTTAAAACGATCAGAATAACGTAGAGTAAAAGGCTTCCTTTGTAAATTTCGGTTTGAAAAAAGCCAAGTATGAGGTTAAGAATCAGAACGATGCCGAAGATCAGCATGAGAGTGAAGTCTTCTTTGAATGCTCCAATTAATCCAAGGCTGAAAAATAGCACGCCAGCGATGGTCCAGATAATCAATCGCACGCTGCGTTCGCGGCTGGTGTTTTTGAAATAAAGGAAGAAAATATAAAGAGTGTAGACAATATTCACAAGCGTGATGATCACAATTGACCACTTTAAAGACAAAAAAACTGGATCTTCACGCGACATTGTGTTCGTGATAGGAGCTGAAGAAACGATAACAAGACGCTACTTGGTTCAGTGCTAATAAGAAAGTGCTGTGAATGCAAATGTGCCAAGTTTTGCGGAGAAGTTTTTCTTAATTTAAATCACTCCTTCTTTCTCCAACACAAAGTAAAAAGTTACGCAATATTTAGCGCTATTAGATTGAGTAAACGTCTAATTTGAGTAAACTTCACTTCGAAGACACCCACGCGAAGAAATCATTTTTAAGCATCGCATTTCCGCAAGCCCCAATTGCGAATTGTGTTTATTCGATCGCTTTCGATTGTTTTTCATATTTCTACATTTAACTTTGACAAATAAATATAACAATTTAAAAATTTCTTAAAGACATTTAAAGAAAATAAAAACGAGAATAAAAAATTTAAACTTGCAATAATGACACACACCCATCCTACTCAAATAATGAGGCGGAGGTGTTTTTTAAAAGGCAACAATTTGATGCCCTTAATTTCTGAAAACTGAGCTTTATCTCATTTTTAAGTAATATTTCAAAAATAAGCAACTCTAGTGGATCATCAAGCAGTGGCTACTTTTTTGCTTTCTTGGTTCTTGCCTGACTGTGTTATTTCAAGCGCTTTTTGTTTCTACATTTGTATTGTCTTCGTAAAATCTTCATTAAAAACGAATTTATTTCACACACAGTTTGATCACAAATTAAATGAAATACTTTGGTTAAAGTATTCAAATAATTTTGAATTCGATTTTTATAATTAAATATTGAAATAATTAATTTTTTTATAATTTAGTATTTTAAATTAAATGCATTGATAAATGAGAGAAATGATGACCGATGTCGAAATAATTTGAGCAATTTTTCAATCTTGCAATGTTAGAAAAAATAGAACCTTAAGTAATTTTATAGAGGGTTTGCAAACTTTAAATAAAATAAACTTAAGTTTTTTACAAATAAAAACCTCTGTTCTAAATAATTGTGAATAATTTTTAAAGCTTACAGCTGCAAGTTGTTTAACAAAACTTGAAAATCTGCCAAAATCAATTAATTAAAAATTTTAGAAAGCTTTCATAAAACATTTTTGGTTTTGAAATTATTTAAGTTTTACTTTCCCAATGGCACCGTTGCAGTTTAAAATTTTGGTTAACGTTTCGCCCACTATCTGTTGGGCCTCGTCAGGTCAACTTCTCTTTTGAAAATGACCTAACCTAACTACACATATGGTGCGAATTTTCGAAGCGCGTTGTTAATGTTATAGCAGTTGGTTAGAGTTGGGCAATTAAAGAGAATCGAGAGCAGAGTGGAAGTAGTAAACAGTAAAGTTTTATAGAGACCGAAAAGCGTTTTGTTTATATGATCGTTCTCTACAAATTTTAAACTGCAACGGTGCAATTGTGAAAGTAAAACTTAAATAATTTCAATTTGTGAAGTGCATTGGCAACAACCAACATCTTTTCGATTTTTGGTTTTATTTTGAAGAAAAGAATGGCTGTGAATAAAGTTTGATCGGTGAGCGTCAGTGAATAGTATGCCTTGCGAATAAAGTGTACAAGTATTCATTTTACGCAATTGTTATGCAGACAATTAAATCTTTACGTTTTTGAAGCTAATTAAACAGATTTTTAAAAAGTTGAAATTAAACAATCTAAAATATATGAATAATCAAATTGTTTAAAATTTTAGTTAATTCCACTGAATTTTAATCTCCAATAATTGATTTATTATTTTTCGCTTAAAGGCAAAAAAATATTTTGCTCATCACTAAGCAAAGTGGTAACGTTTCGGAGACCACTGTCTCCTTCTTCAGACCAAATGATACTGCTTCGCTTTAACTTTAAGTTTAGTTTAAGTTTAGAATGTTTACATCTAGAGCGAACTCCGAGTAACATGTGTAAGCAATAAAGTAATAATTCACAAGTTTCAATTTTAAGTGAATATGTCGTAACAGAGACGCAATTAAAATTGAAACTTGTGAATTATTACTTTATTGCTTACACATGTTACTCGGAGTTCGCTCTAGATTTAAACATTCTAAACTTAAACTAAACTTAAAGTTAAAGCGAAGCAGTATCATTTGGTCTGAAGAAGGAGACAGTGGTCTCCGAAACGTTACCACTTTGCTTAGTATTGATCAAAATATTTTTTGCCATTAAGCGAAAAATAATAAATCAATTATTGAATATTTTACTAGGCAAAAATTACTGAATCTTGTGTTGTAAAGAAATGTTGATAAAATTTTAATTTTTTTAATCACATTTATAAATAGCACTCAAGTGGAAACTAGCCTCGGTATAATTTACAAAGCGGACAGAAAGTTCCAACTGGGCTTTTAGAAACGTCATTTCGCGCATATCTTAGCCCTCCTATAAACTTTCTGTCCACTCTGTAAACTATAATATTCAAATAAAGAAGTGAATTGGATTGAAAACTAAAAGGACTCTTATATTTCAATTAATTTTAATATAAAAAAGATTTATCAGGAAATATCTGGTCAATATCGGAATTTTTTCATCGTTTTGAGATTCGCTTTTTTTCTTTCTCTTACACACTCACCATTATCGCATACACAGCATACAATGATGTTGTGTCACAACTTTCAATCAAAATTTCAGGAAATGAACAACTATCTCGTCTCGAGTCATTTTTAGATTTCTTTTATTCCACTTTCGTTGTTAAGATTACTTATTTGTGAGTATGTTTTTAGATAGGAAAGAGGAATTTTAATCAACTGATATACAATCACAATTAAAAATTCTAAGAATCGTGTTAAGCAAAAAAAAGACAAATGAGAAAAGGAAGCGATTCCACTCCATTTAAACGCAAACTTCATCATTACTTAATACTTACTTAATAAAAAATTAATTTTGTCAAAGAAGTTAATTTTATATTTAATAATTAAATTTTATAAAATTTAAAAATAAAATAATATGTAAAAGAGTATGCAAATGTAAAACATTATATCCATTTGCAAAAACAAACATTTTTCTTATTATCTATGGAGGGATAACTTAGAAAACCAGATCGAAGATTAACATGATTTTCTGCTTGATCGTTCGTAAATATTTTGCAACAGTAAAATAATATGCTTCGGAAATTTCAACATTTATTGCTGTTTTCATATCATGTTTGTACTCGTAGTATTCGTAGGATTAGTATTAGAAGAGCTTTCGACTCCAGATTCAGGCGCTGATCGAGAAGACGGTAATTCAAAAGATTTTTCTGTGCCTTTGTACAATCGCATCTTTCTGAATATGATCTGAAAACCTCTTCGAAACCTTGGATCAAAAATGTAATAGATGATTGGGTTATAACAGCAGGAGCTTATGGCAAACCAATAAACGAGAAAGTAAAACGTGCTGTTATTACAATAGCCTTTTAGTCGAGGCTTCGGTTTTACGAAAAAGTTGAGCAAATGAAGAAAATGAACAGGTAACCAACAAACGGTGAATACGATTACCACCGTGACCAGCATCATTATTGTATTCCGTTTTGAATTGCTTAATTGTTTCGAGCGTTGTTGAGATTGCTCGCCAATAACTTGCCTTTTCATCACGAAATACATAATTCTTCCGTAAATCAATGTCATTAAAATAAGTGGCAACAAGAACTGAGTGAGTAATACGACTGCGACTCGAACTTTTCGAACTTTCTTCGAGTCAAATGGTTCTGTGAATTCTAAAACAACTCCACAAGAAATGATTTCTTTGGAAGTGAAATATTTGAAAATTTTCACTGAGACTGCCGTCATTGCAACCACCACAATAGCGATGAGCCAAGTTACAACAATTGCTGCGGTCACGTTGAAACGAATCAAATGTCGATGAAATATCCCGATGTATCTATGAATTCCAATGGTCACCATCGTAAGCGTGGATAAGAAGTAAGTAACAATTTGTAGCGATTTGAAGATAGCACATGGATAATCTCCAGTGCCATAGAGTAACATGTATTCAGCGCAAAATATCCATTGACCAAAGATGGCAACTCCAGCCAAAATATCAGAAACAGCCATACTGGCGATCAACAGATTTGTTTTCGTCCTCATTTCTTTTTGATCCCAAATTATTTTGCAAACGAAAA
>NCKU01001339.1:0-26580 GCA_003675995.1 Dinothrombium tinctorium | reverse complement strand
AATGAATCAATTTAATAAAAAATGAAAAATTTCAACGATCGTAATTTAGCTGTTTTCCAAACACTCACCAATCGGTCATGACGCGCATTTATTTGATATGCTTTACATTGTATCAAAACGTCAAAGAAATTGAAAAAAAATTGAAAATGACTCAAAAATATAAACACTTCATCTGATTTATTTTGAAGCTATTTAAACGATTAACGATTTTTACATTTGACTTTACAAAGTGACCAGAGTAAACAGAAAGTTTCGACTGGGATGAGCTTAAAAACGTCCTACAGCGCACAACGTCAAGCACAAAATGAGAAGCAGAAAAATTTAGACTTTAATTTATCTGATTTACAAATTGAACATTAATCGACATTATAAAAACATGATGATTAATCCTAGTTTTTTACTTAATTCAAAATTTTGTGCAATGTTTGCACTTCACGAATCAAAATAAACAATCGAACGGAAAAAAAAACAGTTGATGAAATTTTGCTCAATCATTATGCAAATTTCTTATTTATTCTATTTTTGATTTCATACTAGAAAATTTAACAGTAGGAAAATTTCTTTAATCTTTTAATGATTCGCTTTGTTATTAAAAGATTGTGAGAAATTTTAACGATGCTTTCCCTCTTTTTTCAGATTCATACTTTTGAAGTCGAACGCTAGAAATAGTCATTCTTAATCTTCCTTTAACAAATATATATCTCGCTGCATTATTTGTTTCATGCTTAATTTAATAGCAATGCTTTATGGATTCCCACAAATTGTTACTTGTTTCTGCGGTGTGAATAACTTAAAATGTTTGCCATTTTATTTGAATTATGTTTTAAAAAAAATTAATCGCGAAATTAAAGATAACATATAAAAATGAGCAAAACATTGATCATTTTTCTTATTTTTGGTAGTTTGTACTTTGTGGCATTTCAGAAATGCTTGGCAAAAAAGTTTTGTTGAATGATCTCTTCATTAGGTTAACAAGCGTATTCATGACTTTCACTTTTGCTTTTTGGTGTTAGGAGTAAATTAAATTTATTGTTTGAGTGTTTCGAAATGAATGAACAAGAAGAGGACTCCTTGCTGGATTTAATTGATTATCCAGTTTCTTAATGATGTAAAAAGCTCGTCGAAAGTAAAGCGAAATTTATTCTACGATGATTCCGATGGCATGTTTTCAGCTTTACGCTTGACAGTTCAAGCTTGACAGCTTCTGCACAATCAACGTGTGGAATCTCGGCTATTAAATAGCTTCTATTGTCACTTGAGATACTAAAAGCAACCAAAGAAATGGTAATTGAGAGAAAAACAACAGAAATGAAAGCCAAAACAGAGATTGGCAAAACAAAAATTCCCTAACGCTTTCTAAATCGTTGTTTTATGATGGCAGCGTTTTATGATTCAATTTAATAGAAGATCGCAAAATGAAATTAAATAAATGAAACAACTTTCATTTTTTTTTCTTAATTGTTTATTTTTTATTTCTCAATCAAATAAATTATCTGATAAGCGCGGCTTCAAAATTTCCTAATGAAAATGAAATATAAAATGAATATGTTTGATGGAAATGGGTCATAACTTGTCTTTGTTTTAATTTTAATTTTTTTGTTCTTTTTGATTGCAATAATTAACGTCAATAGTCAAAATAAGTAAATTATTTCGCTTATGAGAGTCAAGCTTTAAGAAAGCAAAATTATAATTTACTTATATTTGAATCATTTTAATTTTCATTTTTTTAGCATAAAGAATGGTGGATCTTAAAAATCTTCTCATTTTAATCAAAATGGATTTCTTGTCAAAAAAGAATTGTTTTTGAAAATGATAAAACCTTAAGGTCCTGAAGTTAAATATAAAATCGTCGCACGTTCTTAACATTCATAAATATGAAAAGATTATCGATTGAAATTTAGAAAAGCTGAATTTTATTTTGAACAAATATTTGCTCAAGATTGCATTTATAAGAAAGTAGAACGAGTTATGAATTAATAATTATTATGAATATGATAATAAGATCCTAATTATTCATAATTATTATTCGCATTCATTAGCTTAACAATGATTTGAATAAATAAGGTAAAAGGATTTTTCATAAAAATTCAAAATATTTAATATTTTTAATATAAGCTTTGTAAATTTAATGTTTTCAGTCAAACAAATTTCTAAAGAGACTTTAGCAAAGAATTACATTTATTTTAATTTAGGGTTTTATTAATTTTTGTTTTTCTTTTTCTAATTTCTCTTAATGGAAATGAATACCAAAAGTTAGGAAATAATAAACGTCAAAGAAAAGAGAAATAAAAAACTGAGACAAAAAGATCTGCTAATTGATTTTCGATCCACGAAATCGAAGGCAAATTAATTCAGAAACCAGAGTTGGCAATCAGTAAAGATGTGATATTACACTGCTTCGTCCAAAATATTCTCTTTGCCTAAAATTGTCATCTTCAATGTTCTCATAACAAGGTCACGAAACGTGTTGAATTAAATTGAGTCAAGCGACTTCTTAGATTCAAATTCTGACTATCGACTGCAGGTTGAAGAATGCTTTGTCTGGTTTCGCCTGTTTCACTGTCTTCACCCCTACCTACAAGTGCTAAAACATGATCGATGTGTTGCTATTCTGGTTGCGTTGCCAACCATTGCACTAAATATTTGTATCCTTTGTCGCCTTTGGTCACTTCAATTCTCACACTGTTTTTGCTATTCAAAGAGAATTTTTCAAGTTCAACGATTTCGTTTCTGGCCATTGATAAAAATTTATTGTTGACAATTGATCTTTGAACGATGTCCAACCACTGACTCGCCCCATTCGATCTCCCAGATTAAAAACGAATTATTTGAACTCTGAAATAAAATGAATGTAATTTGGTAAAGAGCTAAAGAACAGCCATAAACAAAAACGAAAGCAAAACAAAAATGCATATGAACAATGATCGATCAGTCGCTCTCCGATATTAAATTGTACAAATGCTGCGTTAGTTTAAACATTGACTTTGAAATAAACCAATGATCTTTTTGATCTGCACCCATCATTAACTTTGAATTTAAAAACGCTCGATATTTAAACAAGCTGATTTTTGAAAGCTATGCCGTCGTTCTATATTGTCACGCCGGGTTTCGGTAGTGAGCCGGGCGTGATCCTGATTGAGTCGGCCGGAGGACTTCGAGAGTGAGCACCGCATAGAAAGGTCACTCGCGATCACTAATAAAAGCGATTCCAGAGTGAGCTAACGAACGAGTTTTATTGTAAATTACTCGCGCACACATACAAAGGATAATCGCGTGTAGAATTAGTATTGCAGTCGCTTTATAGTAAGGCAACAAATAGGAGTAAGGTCGACAAAGAGGAGTGACTGATTAAAGCGTCCTCTTCACAATATTAAACGCCGCTATATAAATAAAAATAAATAAATAATAGTAAACATTTATAAACAATTAATGAAATATTCCATAATTTTTGGAAAAAAAATTACGCTACTGTGTAGTACGAATAGTGAGTTTTAATTTAGGAGTTTTCTTAGCTTAACTTCAAAGCAAAATCAAAAAACTCCTAAAATATTTTTTTATCGAAAGTGAAATCGAAATTAATCATTAAAAATTTATCATTATCCCATTAAATTCAAGTGATGTCAGAAAATCAGTTTGAGCAAATTTTAAATGACAAGAAACAAAAAAGCTTTCAGCTAAATTTAGTGCAACTTTTGTCTAATCTTAAAATAGAAGCACACTGTTACTTTATTTAGTTGCTTGTTCGCAAAGCTTTTCGTTCGCAATATTTTCGTTGCAATACTTGTGAAATTATTTTCACGTTTTCTCTGAAAATGAATTCAAGCGATGAACGCTTGAAAAAGATGAAATTATGTGAAAAACTAGCAAAGCAAACGCTGAAGACGTACAATGGTTCTCAATTTCGGAAATCAGATTTAAAAGCGAGCGAATTGCGAAAGAAAGGCAACGAATACTTCGCGAAGCGTCAATTTGAACAAGCTTTGAATTTCTACACCGAGGTATGTGATGTAATTTATTTATTGTGCATGTTTTTCGTCAACTGTTTCATTCAATGTAAACTTAATCTACATTAAAAAATTTTTTAGGCAACCATAAACGCAGCGTTTCCAAATACAAATCACTCAAGTCATGAACTTTGCTTCGCTTTTGCGAACCGATCTGCTGTATTTTTTCACCAAAATGATTACGAAAATTGTTTGAAAGATATTCAAATCGCTTTTGAATTTGATTATCCTCTTGAAAATCGCGAAAAGCTTGTGAAGCGAAAGGCGATGTGCGAGCAAAAATTGAAGGAGAAGCGAAATTCTAATTTTGGTACTTTTAAAGATGATAATGGCGATGAATGCAATGAATTCAAAAGCGATAAAATCGAAGCATTCGTTTGCAGTGACGAACAGAAAGGCATACAAGCAATCGATGAAATCTTCGAAGGAGATGAAGTTCTAATAGAAAAGCCGTACGTCGCATGTCTCTCGAAGCCTCAATACAAATATTTTTGCTACAATTGCTTTCGAAAGCTACCGGCAAGTAGACCGTTTCCATGTATAGGATGCACACAAGTTTACTTCTGTTGCTATCAGTGTTCAATGGCTGCATGGAATGAATATCATTCGGAAGAATGCAGTTTCCTGAATTTGTTTCATTTCAGCGATGAGTTTCATTATTCACCTAAATTACTTTTGAAAATATTAATCAAAACCGGACTAAACTTTTGTTTGCGAAACAATGAGAATGGGAAAGACGAAGAATGCAGCTCTTTGCTGCTCCGGCGCTACTCAACTTTCTGTGGCTTTATCGAGCATCCCGACAAAAACGATTATAGTTTTGCATCTCAACTTTTGCTACAATTTCTTCTGCAAAAATACGCAATCAAAGCCAATTACTTCGACGAAACAAGTAAACAAATTTTGCAAAACAAATTTGAAAAGCATATAAGACAAATACAAGTGAATGCGATCACTATTTTTAGTCGGCAAACAAAACATGCGACGAACGAATTCTTGATGCAACTGGAAGAATTCGATATCGGCTGCGCTGTTTATTTGCAATCGCGACTATTCAATCACAGTTGCAAACCTAACGTTGAAATTTCACATTTCGACGGAAGTGTAATTCATTTACGAGCGATAGAAACGATTGCGAAAGGTTCGCAATTGTTTAAATCGTACGGTGCTCATTACAAATGGCAAAGCGTATCGCAAAGAAGAAAAATGCTTCTCGAATCGTATTGCTTTCACTGCAATTGTTTTGCGTGCGTGAATCGATTACAGCCTGTGTGCAAAGCGTTATTGTGCAACTCGTGCAATGGAGCTGTTGTCGAAGACTCGCAGCAAATGAAATGCATTAAATGCGGCTTAATTAATCATATCGATATCGAAGAGATACTGCACACTGCGAAAGTTTGCTTCAAACGAATCGATATTTGCAGTGAACTTCTGACGAAAAACGAGTGCGATATAAATTTGGAAGCGGTTAAAGATGGCTTGATAAAGAGCTTAAAATGTTTATCGCATTTACTCTATCCTCAACATAAGCAAATAGCGAACATTTTCGACAAATTAAGATTGTGCGCGAAGAAAGCGAATGCACACGAAGAAGAAGTTTACTACAGTAAAAGTAATTACGAAATAGTAGCCGCAAACGAAGATACAATTTCAACGTTCAATGCGCTCGTTAAGTTAATCGATTCGCAGAGAAATTTCGTCGAAGCTTCAAACAACGAATGCGAAATTGAAAAACAGAGAATAAAGCGAAAGCAGGACGGAGAAAAGCGAGAACACGTTCACAATCAGCTCTCAGCGAATGTTCAAAATGCAATGCGTTATTTGCAAATACTTTTGTCGAGAAAATGCGAAACGTACGCTAATTTCGCAAAGTATTTGCAATCGCATTTAGATTGCGTTTCGAATCAAAATTTAAATAAATTAAAAATTGAAGATAATTAAAATTTTTTAAAGAATCAAAGAATGAAAGCTCATTTTCAAAATCGATGCTCTGATAAAAAAATGAATTTGCTTTGTTGAAATTTACATTTTTAAACTTTTTAAATTCAAACTTTTAATTCAAAAATGAACTTTTGAAAAACAAAAAATAGCGGAAAACGCGAGCGACAGACGGCGCGGCGAACGACGCACGAGTGTGCGGCGGTCGATGCATGAGTTGTTGAATGCTGCACTTTCGAAACGAAACGCGAAAAAACGGAAAAAAGCGAATTTACGAAAAAAGAACAGCGTAAACGCGGCGTTTGCATTTCGAAACGAATGCGTCGAAAATTTTCACTTCGAATGTGAACTGAAAAGAATGCTTAGTGTTCGTCGTGTGCTTTGTTAATATTAAACTGTTGCACACACATCGTGTGTTCGTTGCTCGGTATTTTTGCTATTTCTCACCTCTCATCGCTCTCTTCGTTTTGAATTTTTTCTCTCTCTCAGTGTTAACAAATGCAATGCGTACACAAAAATTGTGGTCGTCATTCATCAGTCAATTAAAGAACAACAAGAAGAATACGAACAGAAGTGATAATCAGCTTTACTGTTTACATTTGATTCTCGAGTAAAAAACATTTTCGTCGTATCACAATCGTTGTTCGATCCTTCTGTTCGCGATTTTATCTCTGTGCTTAAGGTGTTCGATCTCTCTCTTTCCACTTTCTCTCTCCTCTTTGCACACCGTTCCGCGATCGATGGATGCGTGGTTTTGATCATCGCACCGCTACTTAATTAATCAAACGTTGATTTTGCTTTTAAAAATTACTCGGTGAACAAGTGTTTTCTTTTTTGGTCGTTGTTGTCTCTCTCTCTCACTTTTGAATATCAAAAAATTATTGATTTGCGGAAGCTTTTCACTTTCCTCACGCGCTTCATTCGCTTAATCGGTCGAACGATAAGCGTTCGATTAAAACGCGATTAAAACTGGAACTAATGGAATTGGAGAATATCGTTGCAAATACTGTTTACTTGAAAGCGAGAGAAGGTACGTAAATCATTGTTGTTTGTGTTTGTGTTTCCTTTTACACAGAAACTATAAAATGCCATTTTTGCTTTCACATTTCTCTCTTTATTTGTTAATTAATTAATTATTCACGTTTTTTACAAAAACAAGTGAATAGCTATCGGTAAATACACATTTCGCAATACGCTCGCAAACTTAATTTATTAATAGTACTTATAAACAAGTTACCGCTCATCTTTTTTTTTTACTTTGCTTCTAAACGAACGCTTTTTGAAAGCCATTCTTTTTCTCTCTTCTTTCATGTAATCATCTTTTCTCTAGCTTTTTAAGTACAGTACCGGACAGAAAAAAGCACCTTTTGCTTTCGTTATCCGCATATAATCGGTCGAGAATACTAAACGACCAACAGATGGCTATAGTATATAGAAGGCATTTTTTTACCCCTAAACTGTACTCAAACATAGTTTGCTTTTCATTTATCTTTAAGTCCTAAACAAAAGTTTATTTTTCTTTCACTTCGCTCCTTTAATCTGCTTTTTTGTTCATTGAATGAACATAACGTTAATCGCGTTTTTGTATTTTGAAAAATTGTGTCTCATCTAAACTCTCAATGACCATATTTCTATTTATTTCGAAAATGAAAATGAATTCGCGTCATTTTAACAAACTAACAAATGTTAGCGAATAATGCAAACAGTTAGTTATAATAATACATGTGTTAGTTTTCACTTTTTTCAAATAACGTTTAAATGCAATTTTGACAATAAGCATCGTTGCAGAGAAGAAGAAAAGAATGCTGCCCATAAGCGAGCAAATATATGAAAGAAACTAATCTTTTCGTTATTTGATTTGCAAAGATTGCAATCATTTGGAAAGCAGATTTTCCGCAAAATATGTTTTCATCTTTATATCATTTTGGTTTTTTTTCTCTCTTTCTTTCTCGCTTTTCTATTTGTTTCATCGTAAGCGAAAAAAATTTCGACAAAAAAACCTCAAGCAAACAAAATGTCTCCTAATTCAATATTATTTGCTTTATTTTACTTTTGTCTATCGCATGAGTAGCACAAAATGAAAGAAAATAATTTTTATCTTCAGCTTTCATTAAGATTCACAAATCGTTTTGCTATTTGCGCTGAATCTAAACGCGAATTTATGTATTTCACTTTGCTTAACGCTAAAATTGTGTATCGAGCGAAAATCGTATATATAAACTGAATGTAGTGTTGATGTGTAAGAAAAACAAGTGAAAATAACGAAGAAAATGCTTATTGATTGAAAACACTAAAAACTAAATGAATGTGTCTGCTTTTTTATTTATATTCAGGTGGTGCCGACAGTAATAAAGGTAAAAGCAAGAAATGGAAAAAGCTTCTACAGTTTCCGCACATATCGTTATGCATCGATTTGAAGAACAAAATCGGTGAGTTGATTTCTATCGAGTTGCTCGTCATATGTTGTGTGTATATGTTTTATGCTTATTTTGTATTAATGATGTGGGTAAATGCAAAATTCATTACAGAAAAATTTTTTTTCTTCTAAATTTCAATGTAAAAATAAATGTAGAAACACAGGTTTCAACGCTCATGGTTTTCTTCTACGCTATGCAAGTAATTTCCTCGCTTCGTCTTTTTTTCACTTGTTTCTAATCCTTGAATAACACATTTTTTAATTTCTTTGAGATTTGTCAAGATTGTCATTCGAACTAAATAGTATTTAGTGACTGTCAGTATTTAGTATAAGACGTCAACGTTAAAAATATAAAATTTAATATATTTTTTAATTTGCGGGTGAAAAAAAGAGAAAAATTGCGAAATTATGATTTATAAGTGCTATCTAATGGTTTTAAGTATGATAGACTATCTATAAACATGATTTCATTTTGATTGCAAACTATAAATCTTTATTTTCAACGAAATGGTAGCGCTCGAAAAATTGAGCAATAAATAAAAAATTATAACGCATAACATTTAATGTAAAAATGTGTCCGATTTTTTCTTTAAATTTATTTTCAACATTTTAAACAAAAAGAAATAAATTCACTCTAAAAAACTTCATATTCATAAATATCAAAAATACATTTTAATCATCATTGCGTCACTGCATCACTAATTTAAATAACGCGATTTAAGCGAACTTTCTTTGTGTTCAGTAGGTTAAATAAAAAAAAAGTGTAAACACATCATTAAGTTTCACATAACAACAAATATACCTTAATCGTCCGGTTATACAGATGCATAAAATGTCAAAGCGATTAACATCACTCTATTCGTTTTACACACGCATACCGAATTGAAACCATCGGCGAAAAGTAATTCATTCGCAGCAAAGTGTGCACGTTATAATGTGTACAAATTGCTTTTTTTGCGTCACTTAATGTTGCGTAATAAAAGTAAATTAGTTTGTTTTTGTGTGTTGTTAAAGATGAAAAAAGACAAACACAAGCGAGAGAAAATCATATCTTCCATATCTCTATCTCTAGCTCTATCTCTATCTCACTTTCTCACTTCTATCATTCAGATGTATCGTACAATTATGTCGTTGAGCAGCAACCTATTGGAAGGTTATTGTTTCGTCAATACTGTGAAACAAAGCCTTATTACAACAAATGCAACAACTTCTTAGACGCTGTCGTAAGTTGATAATAATTAAAAAATAGCTTTTTTGCAATTTGAAAGATTGGACAGTAATTGACAATTAAATAGGAAAGCTTTGAAGTTCAGCTCGACGAAAACAGAGAATCAATGGCGAAAGAAATAGTGGATCAATACTTGAACAATGGAACGAATCAATTTGTAGACGTTGTCAACGAAGAACTCATATTAAAATGCAAAAGCAACCTTCACACGGCCGACAAAGAGCTCTTCTCTGAATGTGCAAAGTATGGTGGAGAATTTTAACAAAAAATTGTTGATTGTGGATATTTCTTTGCTACAGATGTGTAAAGTTGTTTCTCGCTGGAGATCCATTCAAAGAGTTCGAGAATAGCATGTATTTCCTTCGCTATTTGCAATGGAAATGGATTGAAAGTCAGCCCGTGACCGCGAAAACTTTCCGCATGTATCGTGTGCTGGGTAAAGGAGGGTTCGGGGAAGTGTGTGCTTGTCAGGTGCGTGCTACCGGCAAAATGTATGCTTGCAAGAAACTCGAGAAGAAAAGAATCAAAAAACGAAAAGGCGAATCAATGGTACTTATTGAAAAGCAAATACTGCAAAAGATCAATTCTCGGTTTGTGGTTAGCTTAGCCTATGCATATGAGACCAAAGACTCACTTTGTTTAGTTCTAACATTAATGAATGGAGGGGATCTCAAATTTCACATTTATAACATGGGAGGTGAACCCGGCTTTGAACTTGAAAGAGCCCGGTTCCACGCAGCAGAAGTTGCACAAGGTTTAGAACACCTTCATTTACAAGGAATTGTGTATCGTGATCTTAAGCCAGAGAACATTCTTTTAGACGATTACGGTTAGTGTTTAATTGTCATCGTGTGCGTTAAGTGTATTTAATACCGTCGTGTTCAGGTCATGTTAGAATATCCGATTTAGGCTTGGCAATGGAAATACCAGAAGGAGAAATGGTGCGCGGCCGTGTCGGTACCGTTGGATACATGTGTATGTTTTTGTATTTGTGTGATCGTTTTGTTTCTCAATCACAAATCGCAATTTGCAATTCAGCTCCCGAAGTGATCGATAACGAGAAGTACATGTTTAGTCCCGATTGGTTCAGTTTAGGATGTCTTCTATTCGAAATGATTGAAGGACAGGCTCCGTTCAGGGCAAGGAAGGAGAAAGTCAAACGAGAGGAAGTCGAGCGAAGAGTAAAGTGTGATCAAGAAAAGTATTCATTGAAGTTTTCTGAGGATGCAAAGGCAATATGTCAAGAAGTGAGTTGTGGATTTTCAATTACTTTCATCAAATAATAATAATCTTAACAATGCACAATGCAGTTATTGCAAAAGAAAGTGTCCGATCGATTAGGTTGTCGATCTGGTCGCAGCGGCGCTGTGGAAGTCAAATCGCATCAGTTTTTTAAAATAATCAATTGGAAAAGACTTGAGGCCGGAATACTTGAACCTCCTTTCGTCCCCGATGTATGAAATTGTAAATTTTTTCTATTCGTCTAAATTCCTTCTTTTTTTCAGCCCCACGCTGTTTATGCAAAAGACGTTCTCGATATCGAACAATTTTCAACCGTGAAAGGTGTGAATTTGGATGCAAGTGACGATACATTTTACAGTAAATTCAACACCGGCTGCGTTTCTATACCCTGGCAAAATGAAATGATTGAAACCGAATGTTTTAAAGAATTGAACGTTTTCGGTCCCAACAACACATTACCGCCTGATTTATCGTTCGATTGCCCTCCGCAAGAAGAGACCAAAGGTTGTTTTCCGTTTAAGAGACGAAACAAAAAGAGAGACGTTAAAACTTCTCTTAGCAATGCTCATTTTTCTTCCTCCGGAGACGATCCTTTAGTGAATAATCCAAGCACAACAAACACGTCTCCGTTGAGTTAACGCGAGTTTATTTAAGAAAAGAGAAGCGAACGTTTGATTTTTATACTGTTTTACATTTGTTCTTTTATTTGTTAAATGCAAAAATGTAATCCATACTTTTGAACATTACACACATATCATTGTGTAAAAAGATGGCAGTCACTAATGTAATTGATATCAGTATCAGTGTTACATCCCTTCGAAGCTCAAAAGATAGATTGATTTGAAAATTGTAAATGTTGTAGAATCATTTTAGTTTTTAACAAATGCGAGAACAAGTCAATTTTCAGTTAATGTATTATCAAATCTTTTAAATATTGGTTGTGCATAATTTGCCAAGTGTTGTCAAAAAACGGAAAATTTTTTTGGCATTTTTCTTTAGTTAAAAAATGCTGTTTGTGATAGTTGTCTCTATAAATTGATACAAAAAAAGAAGAAAATTATTGCTACGTTTCAAATTTTTTCATCGCTTAAAATTGTTTACACTCATTGATATTACCTCTTGATTTGCGATTTAATTTTGTGTCGACCGTAAAAAAAAATTTATATCGTTATTATATATTACATCCTTCTAATGAAATTGCAATTTCTCGTTAAATATACGTTAATGAATCACATTTTGTCGTTTAAATGTTGATCATTTTTTCACTTCCTTCTTATTTTATTGATCAATGTTTCATTCAATCGAAATTCATTAATTCAATGCTTTAAGTTGCTCAATTTAAAACTAATTTTAATAGGTAGTATTTTTGAATTTAGCGGATTTAACAATTGGTTCGTATTTTGTTGAAATCAAACACCTTCAAGAAATAAGCATCAATCTGAAAATTCAGATGAGAGAAACAGTACAGATTTTTAAAATTAATAACAATGAAAAGAAGCTAAAAAATTTTCGATTCGAAAAATTATGTGGTTTTCATTTTAGAAAACAAAATTTATTTTCTGCGGTGATCAGTGTGAATGAAGAAGCATAGAGATACATTTTCAAGTTATACAAATTTCAATTAAGATCTCGTGAATTTTGAATAACTTAAAGCGCAGATTGTACAAAAATATATTATTGTATTATGAATAAAGATCAGTGTAATGATGAGACCATCGTAGCCCATCACCGGCTGGTGGGTGCCTCGATGGTAGTAGCACGTGTCGCCATGTAAGCCCGCGTCCTTCTAAACCGAGAAATACACGCCAATTTCGACGAGAGCCGAGATCGAACGGATTCTTGAAAGGTTTGCGCAATTTAGCTAATCGTTCTCTTTCTTTCTTGTTGATGTGAGTTTCCACACACGTTTCACCTTTTGTGATTAACTTCGCGTGCCAAGACATAAGCGCGCCAACGGCGACGAACACTCCGCCAGTGGATAATATTTCGAAGACGATGCAACTATGACGCAGTGAGACTAGGTATGAAATGATGCGACCAGATAAGGAAGACCATTCGTGTACTACTGCACTACCATTGGTAAGAGTTGTAATTTGTGATGAAATGTTCTAAAATTAAATTTTTTTCAGATTTTAGCATTGAAAATTCATTTGCTTTTTATTATTGCATACCAATGGAAAGAATTCAATGCGGTGACTGCTACTATCACTCGAATCGTTTTGCTGCGACGATGCTTCTTCGCCGAAGTAGTGCTCATAAGCGATCGAAATTCCAAACACAATTACAAATATACAACCAATCCACGTATAAAAACAAAACATAAAAAAGTATCTGTGATTGAAAAATCCTACACAATTGTTTAACCATGCTGTTGAAGATAAGATAATAATAAGATACTTTCTCATTTACAGAATTTGCATTCTACTCACGACAATGATGATCCATTTTGAGAATACATCTATTGCACACACTGCAGTGATGCGTTCGCGGTGGCTTCGGCGCTATACATTTCTTACATATCGACACAGCCTCAGGTATAATTTCATTCTAAAAATTCAATGATAATCGATGCATTAAGAAACCAGGACAGTGTCGTCCTTGTGATATACCTCGGGAGGATAGCCCGGAGGCGTTGTTAGAGCCATGTAATAATGGAATATAACGTTAATAAGTAACCAGTTACCCAAAATAAGCGCAATTATCGTCACACATAAATTTCGATTCCACCAGTAAGGCAAACCTATTACATACGCGATTAACACATATATGGTCAACATTGCAATTACCATAGCCACGAATATCTGTCGATGAATTTAAAATTAGACATAATGAGTGTAACGCGTTTACTTACGGGGCCTAAAGCTTGAGTGAAATGATCGACAAACCAAAACATGGGCTCAAGCAATGTATCAGCGACATAACCACTATCGACATGACTATTGTAGCAAAAGCTGCACACGACTAGTTTAACTGTTCCAAACGCTCGCCAAATTCTTGGACATATTTTCCCGAAGCAACGAATAATTAGCTTTTTCAATCGAATAACTTGCCACATTTTAAAGCTCATTTTCATCTTGAAACCATCGATTTTAGTTGGTATTTTTGAGAGTGCAGCTCCAGAACAACACAATGCAGTACGAAAATTTGATTACCTACAATGCTTTTGTTATCACATTAGAATTTGATTTCGTTTCATATAGAAAGCCATCGAAGAATAGCATTCGCTCTAAACACGGTTAGATCCATTGAATTGAAAAAAGATGCAAAGATCAAGAACAGATTTTAGCTGAATCTACTTCTACAAAGGATGAGCTATGACAGAATTGAAACCTGCGCATTGCCCTGATGTTCACATGTTTAAAAGTTGATAGCCGCAGCTTTCAAAACTCGCCGATACAAACTTAGGCATCTGTAATTAAGTGCGAGAAGCAAAAAAATGGATTATCGATGATTATTTTTGTAACAAGCAAACTTTATTCGCTAATTTTCATTACATTTCATAACGAACACTTTTTAAAACGCTTTCAAACTTTTACAACTTTATATCATATAAGTGAAAATATTATCACAAAAGATAGTTTAATTCACGGTAAGATATGATGGAAATAAGCATTTTCATAAAATTAATTAAATTCTCATAAAATAAACTAAATGTTTGTTAATTAAAACCCCAAATGAAAAAAATCCAACTGTCAATGTAAAACAATAAAAATCAACTAATTAATGATCATTTCTCGATGATCAATAAATTTTGAGTGTTCAAAATGAGAGTGAGAGAGAGAGATGAAAATCAAGCCTAATAATGACATGATTAATTAAAAAAGATTAAAAATGAAAATTTGATTTCAAAAAATAAATTCATTCGCTTTAAAAATTTTTACGGAGACAAAAAACTCTTTTCGTTTGTTTGTTTGGCTGCGCGTTTTCTACTTATTTACACACAATCAAATACACTCATATACTCAAATCATATCAAATTGACTCTCATACTTTGTATCTAACAAGTTGCTTCGCTGAAAATCTGCTTTTAAAAAAATCGTCACTAGTAAAAACAATGCAAAAATCAGCCTTGCGAAACAAATGAAAACATTTTACGAACTAAGCGATTTTCTAGGTTTAAAGCCTCGCGATGACATGTACGAAACAATTTGATCGGGCACTTCGTACAAAACTTCTCGAGCTAATTCCACTTGAGAGCGAATCGACGAACCGTCGCGGCTTAAGAAACGATTGATCGGAACAAATTGAACTATGTCGCGGGCTGCGTTACAGCCATCAACACTTAATATCACGTCGTCTGAATCTAACTCATCCATTGCGCTGAAATCGGCATTGCCTACGCCGACGATGATAATTGACATGGGTAAGTGGGAGGCAATTATGATTGCATGCTTTGTTTGTTGCATGTCGCAAATGATTCCGTCGGTGATAATTAGAAGAATAAAATATCTGGTACCATCTTGATGTTGCTTAGCAATTGCTGCTGTACTGTTTATTACAGGTGCAAAATTAGTTGGGCCCGACAGTGTGACCACGTTTAATGTTTGTTTATAACAAGAGATCAACTCTTCAATTCCTTTGCAATACGGATGTTGAGGATTGCCGTTCAATGGAAATTGATGCGAAACTCGATTGCTCGGCGGTATTTTTGCACCGAAACCAAAGCCGGGAAACATGCCCTGAGTATCGTAATGTTGAATGATTTCACCAACTGCTCTTAATGCAATTTCATAAGCATTCGGTTTGTTTGTGTAAATGTCGATGTAATGGTGTGACATCGGATCGTTTATATCGCCATTTGACGCTGTAAAATCAATTGCCACGGCGAAATGCATCTCGAGTCCTCCGCGTATATAATCCAGAAAGCTAATTTCTTCCTTCAATTGAATCTCTGCGAGTTCCACCGTTCCATACGTTTTCAATGGGTTTTTCATCGGATTTGAAAGCTTAAAAGATTTAAATCACTTGATATGTTAATTTGATGTTTTTCTAACCTCGTATTTGTTCTTTTCGAGTCCATCGTTAACTAATTTGTTCAAAGTGGTGTAACAAGAACCGATTAATTTATGATTTCCATTGTGGCGGTAATCGAGGCAATCGATTCGAATACTTCGCTCGAAATCGCCGTTGCACAATGTTCGAACTTGAATTTTTGCTTGACTCCAAAGTGGATTTTGCGTCGATCGGAGCACTTCGGTTTTGTGAACAACAGAATAGGATCCGTCTTCATTCGCTCTCCAGAAAGTGAGAAAGGGATCAGGTTTCAAAAACCAAACTGGCTTTTTCAATTTGTTCGCTTTGAATCGAAAATAAACCAATTGCTTGCATGAACTTAATTCTTCCACAACGATTATTATTTCTCCACAATCCTTACCGTTCACGCCAGTGAGCGGTCGTTTAAATTGTCTGCCTTTATTCGCGACTATGTCAGCCAAAGTTGTCTCGCAAACTCCGAGAAAATCTCTCCCGCCGACATCGATGTCCCAAACCTCGAACTTCAAGTGTTGAACTGCTTCGAAATTGTAATCGAGAATGAATTTCTTTACAAAATTTGGATTCAAATTATCGTAAATGATTTCAGTTTTTCCGAGTTCATAGTACTGGTTACCATATGAATCCTTCAAGTACACAATACATTGCGGATCTGATTTCGATAGAATATCGCAATCGAGTAGATTACGACACGAAATACTTAATTCAATTTGAGTGGTTGAAAATATGGAATCGATTCCTAAATTGTTACCTCCACTAGCGGATGTGCCTTGCACGTTTGGCATTGTTCAAGCGCATTCACACTTTTTTGAATTTAGCCACTGAATAAAAGAGAGAAAATCGATATTTGATAATGTGGTTGGAAGCTACTTTTCACGGTAACCATCGCAGTAAACTGTTGATTAAAACGAAGCGTTTTGCGCTTTTTACTTTTCATCTCGCGTCACGTATTTTAGAACTGTTCTTTGGCTGCATTCAGAGCATGCTTTTAACCAATCATTTTCATTAGCTTTCTAAATCGAGCGCATGTTCTCGCTTCGAATCGGTTTTCTTACAGAACCTTCTTCGCTCGTCGCGACTGCAACTGTTCGATTTTTTCATCGCGTGCAAATAGCGAGCAAAGAATCTTGATAAAAAAATTATAATTTTACCTGCAGTTGCAGTGAATTGAATTATTTATTCGAGAAAAATTAGCAGCTCATTATGTTTGAATACTTTCGCTGTTTCGATATCGATCGTACGTAATGCTTTTTCTCTGTTTACTATTCATTTATTGTGTATAATTATAAATGAATTATACAAGTCTACATACACGAAAAAATTAACTCAATGTGAACTAGAGCTTTAATCTAATTTTCACTATTTGTATTGGTATTGATAGTATTGTATCAACTAGCAGAACATAAATGTAGCCTTTTAAAAAATTTGAGGACTTATTTACGAGTAGTCATTGTAAGAAATCATTTAAATCCAAAAATCGAATCTTTATTTACGGCGCTTTCGTTTGGTGTCCCACAACAATAACATTAAAAAACTTCGTCAACTCATCCACTAATAAATTTGTAAAAATGGTGATGAGAAAGTTTGGGGAAGGGCCTAAATCATTTTTTGTTTAAAAATAATTTTCCTATAGCTTAATGTATAAGAAAAAATTTTTGAACACCACTAGCGCGAGACAGAGGGACCGTAGTAGCCAACATTGAACGGTGACTTAAGTTAATTTTTTAAGTTCTAAAAAATAAGCTAGGTAACATCTCTATACACGCAAATTCATTTTTCACGATAAACACACAACAGGTCCTTTTGGCTCTGATGCTATCGACCTGCTATTTTGTTTTTTATTTAAGCTTTTTTATGACAAATGAAATCTAAAAAATTTGTTAAAAATAAATTTTATTTTACTTGCCACTTTGAGCTGAGCTCGATTTTTTGTCAGTACTCACTAATTCATCTGATTTTACGTCAATACCCGCCAATTTAAACCATCGTTCAATAGGATCGCTTCTAAACGAAACAAAGGGCACTTTGACTAAGGCCGAAGCAACATAATTTGATTCTGTCCAACAAATGCAGGCCGGATGAGTGGAAAACGCTTTTAACAAAATATGCATTTCATAGTTGTCGATATTTTGGCTCGCGTCGATTTTAAACGCCAAACGCTCGTTGAAAATCACTGATCCTGGTTCCTTTTGCTTGTCTGCCGATGGATAAGAGTATCGATGCGTTTGCTTCGAAGCGATATACTTGCGAAAAGATGCTTTAGCAACATTTTGGTAGCGCGTACTTTCTTGACCTATTTTAACGATCACTGAAAATTTGTACTTCATGTCTCCGTAAATGCTGGGAATGTTTACAACTTTTAAGATCTCGATGTAGAGATAATTTCGTTCGGGCCACTTGAAGCGAATTTTTATGTGACAAGTGTTGCCAATATTCGGGGGTGCGGGCGACAAGTCGTCCACGACAGGAATGGGCTTTTGCATCAAGAAAGGATTCGTTGCATTTCGCAGTGTTTTTAACGTTTTAATTGGATGTCTGATCGACATTCGCGGCTGCATAAGCACTCGTCTGATGAACGATGTCTCCGAAGTCGGCTGATCGACTCTGCATCTGACATCGGTTGGCACTTGAAGATTCTCGTACACAGTTGGGTCTACCTCAACTATTTGCAAATGAAGATATAATTTGATCGATCCTGGACTGTCTCTGGCGTGTTTGCTTTTGAAAAGATCGAAAGTTTTTTGCAATATCATCGAACCGTTTTCAGCTCTGAGAATAGCGTCAATGTGAATACCGCAGCTGCCTATTATCTCATCCCATAAGATGTCGATTCGAGTCAATTTCGAAAAATTGATTCCCGACGAATCGACTACAGTAATTTCGAGCACATCTTGCTCTAGGTTATGAAGAAGAAAATGATGTACTTGTTCAACTGGGTAAAAAAGCGTTTTCATGCCACGTTTGTCCGCTGCTAAAGGTGCTGTTTGAATCGATTGTCCGCCGCACTTAAACTGTATGACAGGAACAAAAATCTTTTCGTTCGGAGACATAAGACGAAGATTGTACGTATAAACTGTTAGCAAACCGGTTGGAAATTTGTGCTTGCTCTTGTCGATCAAATTCGTTGTCTTCGCAAGCATATCTCGCTTTTGACAAAGATTGAAGCACGCGACGCGAAAATGAATTGCACCCGTAGACGCTTGACCAACTGGTAGCCACTTATCTAAACCGTTTAAATGTTTCTCGCTTGTTATGTCTTTTAATTGAAATTCAACCGAACCAATGAAATCGTCCGCGCTCAGCGCATCTTTGTCGTAAATGTCGATTTTGAAAATCTCATAGAAATCGTGTACCGGAGCAGCGTGATGCTCGCCCCAATACGGATTGATTGAGTTGTACACCACCGGCGTTTCGAATCGATGTCCACCCACTCGTATGATACAAAAAGGATCCACTAAACCAGTGAGAGAGAAGAAACGCTCACTGTCTAAACGGGGCAAGTTTTCAGCTTCGATTATTTCGAAGTAACAAATTGCAGTGGGAACAGCGCAAATCAATTGCCGTTTGATCTCCGGTTCTTCACTCAGCGACACGAATATTTTGTTCGGCAAAACCATGAGAGATTCGATCATCGAAATTAAAAAGTTTCTAAACAATCTATTGTCGGCTAAATTGCCTAAATTGATACCGTCGTAACCGATGATCGGTCTATCTAACAAGCAAAACGAAAAGCCGCCGAAATATGGTGCTTCGATCAGCAATGGTCTCATCACTAGACGCGCGTTACCTCGAAAGTAAATGTCTTTTACGCCCGCTTTGATGCGAAAAAATTTCAACGTTTTCTTCGTGAACGAGAGTAAGCAATTGCCAAAGTACAAAACTTTTAACTCCAACACCAATTCATCCGAACGCGTTGTCGAATGATTCACTCCAATGTGTGTGATCACAGGTGGTTTGTCGCCTAAAGTAAAGCGCTCAAAGTGAATGATATGACCTCCGCCGATGTCCATTCCTTGCTTATTCACGTCCATGTAGCCTTGCTTGTCGATCTCTCTTTGAATCGTAGCGTTGTAAAACGGCCAAATTCTATGCACAATATCGTTGATCCAGTCGGATCGTTCGTTTTTCTCTTTCAACATGTGATCAGCTTGAGGAGCGTTCACTCGTCGAAGAAATTCTCGCGTTTTCTCGGTTTTAGCGCAAATCTCTTGCAGGCAAAATTCTATATTCCGTTCTCGTGTTTGTTTCAAACTTTTGCTTAACGCGTAAAACGTTAAAATCAAAATAGAAATCGCCGATTTTACATTGCCTTCGCATAAAAGAATACCAGCGATGAATGCGAATACCAGCAGATAAAGTGACGGCGTCGAAAGCTCGTATTTGAAGCGAGATAAAAACGGAACCGAAAACTTTGCCATACTTTGACTGAATTCATTTTTCTCTAAACCGATTTGATTTGTTCGCTGCTGCTTTTTCGCCTCGTTTTCAGGTTTACTTGTTTCAGCCATCTTATCGCTGTTTAGAATTTGCACTGTTAGAAATTTTAAAATATCGTTACAATTGACTATTGTTTAACTCTGCTCGTGAACAGATGCATTAGTTAGAGCAAAAAACTTTTACTTTTGTTTCTTTTGTTTCTTTCTTCCTCTTGCGCTTTGATTGCTTTTGGCTGTTCCTCAAGCAACTCCAATTTTCTAAAGCTACATGTCAATTAAGACGAGCGAAAGCAAACACGAATTGCTTAAAACGCTGATGCTAGTAAAACGCGAGTAATGTCTCCGAAAATAAAATTGTCGACGTTTTTCCGACGTGAATTGCGTTATTTTCTTTTACTACAACTCAATTCAGCATCGAGTAAATTGGCACGCAAATATTTGTTTTTGAAAATGAAACAGCGAAACAATTTGATTGAAATACTTTTTCTTTTTCATTCGCAAATGCTTTCAAATGAAATCTCATTTGATTGAAAGCACGAATTCACGAAATGCAATCATTTAAAATTCAATCATCGAAATTGAAAACATTGCTTTACATTCACTTAAAACACGCTTCCTTGCAAAGCTTTGCTCTCTGTCTCGATTGCTCTCCGCGACGAGTCGTTTAAAAATTCATTTTATTTACAATTAAAAAAGCTGAACTCAATGATCTTGTTTATCACGAAATGAGCTCAAATTTTTTCATCGATTTCATTTTCAACTCTGTTTTATTTTAACCATACATGAGATAAAATAATTTATGAAATTACATTATACAGTCAGACCTCATAATGTGAATCAATTGGGAGACAGAAAATTTTTTATTTACTTTAGAAATTTATTTTATACAATTTGATGTAAAATTTTTTAAAGTCAAGATTGCGAATATTCACGTCTCGAAACACGATTTTCGTTAGCAAATACATGAAGCAAAAACGTTTGGTATGGTTGACAATGGAGGGAAAGATGTAACAAATAAAAAATTAATGAAATTGAGATTGAAATGAAATTCGTGGTAATGGTTTGCATGCTTTTAGTTGTATGCTATTTATTGTGGCTTTAGCGTCCAACGAAAAACAGGTTAAACGCGTGGTTTACGGTAAATCACGTGACTAGAAAGCCCATTAACCCGGTAAAAACGGGTGGGTGTGTGATTTATATTTTCCGCTTTTCCACCTCTACTAACGGCGTCTATTATTTGTACTAACTCGTCAACAGATAAATAGTGAAATGATTAGATCTTCATTAGTCTGAGTTTATTATATTTTTTATTATTTATGATCAGTGAAATCCTGACAAATGGCTAGTATCGCTATTTTCTTACCGATTTGCATCGCTTGCGATTTTTTTTTTTGAATTTACATTAGAGCTGTGAAGAATTAAATAAAATATAATAATAACAAAAAATTACTGAACTATCCTTAAATTCTGCCATTTTTAATCATTTTTACACTGTCGAAAGTTCGACAAAAAATGAGAAAAGAAAATATTCGATAAAATGAGTAAAGTTTTCGAAACTCTTTAAACTATGAAAAAGACTTATTATCAAACTAAAACCAGGAAATGAATTTGATTGTAAATTATCGATAAACTTATTACAAGTAAGTTTTTTAAAACTGAAATCAGAGTTTAAATCTTCATCATCTTGCACTCTTGTTTCGCAATACATTTATCACTCTTTGTAGCGATAAATTTTAAAACGCTCTGTCTATGACATTGTGCTTAACAATTGAAACGATTTTTGTATCATAAGGACAACTTTTATTCCAGAAAAGTTATTAAAGAGTTAAAAATCAGTTGACATTGATTTCAAATTTATTATTTACACATAGTTTAAACATTGATTTTCAGCTTTGATAATAGACAAGCAAAGGTGAATCAATCAAACTAACAGAAATCAATGAATAGTTTCATATTTTAAACTTAAACAACTTCACGTATAAAAAAGACGCATTTTGAAAGGAAAACGTCAAACATTTGTTTGTGGTGATTTACATCGTTGATTTCGAACACTTTCCTTGAGTTCAGAGTAATTAACTCATTAACGTGATTGCCCAGTGTTAAAAATAAAAGTAATCGGTACATAAAGCCTTTGATGAATTTATTGGTAATTGGATAATAAAAATGTATGGCAAATTTCGAGACAGAGATGATCAGTTAATTTGTTTGAAGCTGTATACATTAATTCACTTGAGATTGTAATGATGAATAAATTTTATAACAAAAAGTCACGATTGTTTTAAACAGTTATCTTTTCAAAAGATCAAGCGATACATGAAAGCTAAGAAATTGATTTCTCACTTTCAGTGAGACAAAAAGGAAATCAACGAGGTTAACGCAAAAAATCAAAATTAGATTATAATTAAAAAAGAAAAGAAACACAAATGACAACTAACTGGTAAACTTTCTTTCTAAAATTCTAAATTTATGGTTTTTTTGAAAACCCTTTGGCAAATACTTTTTACAATTTTATATTAGTAAATTCATGTCATTTGTTTCGCATAATCGTGTTCTATACGTTTCTTCTTCCTCCACACGTGTTTCGCCCTTTCTTCGATGTCATCTCGTAAATACAAAGTAACGGACTTAAGTTTCGGCGACTGCAAATCTAAATCAGAGTCTCGTAAATAGAATTCCTTTTTTGCCTCTTCCCTTGTCATTAATGAATATTTGATATTATTTTGAGCGCATTCAGTGCATACGTTCACATTGAAGATCTTCTTCAAGAACGAATGTCTGAATTTTTTTGAACACTCTTTGCATTGTAAATTCCCGCTGTTGATAGCAACGGGTGATCTCGATGTATGTAATGGACTCGATTCATTTTCAAATATTTCATTGATGCTCTCTTCTGGAATGCTCTCAGTTTCCGCGCTACAGGTATCTTCCCCATCATCATCTTCTGCACTACATTCATCCTCGTCATCATTCTCTTCTGTGCTACTTATATCTTCCTCACCATTTTCTTCAGTATTTGATGCTTTGGCGGCGATTCTAACGCTTTTCTTTTGTCGAGAAGGCAAAGCTTTTTGTTTCGATTGTTGCATTTGATTGTTATTATCTGAATTCTGGTCTTTCGTATCGCTTTCGGGATTTGATTCCGAGGAACTCCTTAAAAAAGAATAAAACGAAAAAAATCAATTAAATTATCATAAAACTAAAGCATGATATGAAAAAGACAAACAACGAAATCATATGAAGTTGAAATGATCTATTTAGTAAATAAAATTAATTGCTTTGAAAACAAACGAATCGTTTATAATTGTAACGGATACACAATCATCGATAAGCACTCACTTCTCGCTGCTTTGCAGTGACTTCGCGCTTTGATTCGCTTTGGTGAACGAAAAGCGCGGTCGTCCGGGCTTCGGCCGATCTTCGACTGAACCTGTTTCTTCGTACTTTTTAATCGTATTACGCACCGTTTTAATCGACACCTCGAATTCACGCGCAATCAATTTGTAACCGAAGCCTTCGTTGTGCATTCGAATGACGAGCTCTCGCAGTTCGTTCGGCAAACGCGGCATCGCTGCCAAAGTGCTCACATCGATGCAACGATCAAATAGCGGAGATGTGAATGAATGGAAAACTAAAGAGAAGTGAAGAAAGAAAGTAATGAAAATTAGAAAAATGAAAGCAACTTTTTGGTAAATCAGCTGTTTCCAACCCAAGTGTCGTTTCGAAAAGAAGGCGTGGCTTTCGATACCAGAGGTGGGCTTTGCTTTTTCGGCACTCATTGGGTTCGCGTTTAATTCTCGCTTTTCGAACGAATGGTGAATATTGAAACGATTATTGTTTAGAAGAAGCATTTCAATTCAAACCAACGTTGAATACATTTAGTTAGTGAAACGATTTTTTCGGTTTCTAGCAGCTATTAGCAGCGGTTTTGATTTTTTTTTTTTTTTAATAACGAGTTTTAGATTTATATTATCGATGGTAAGTTTTGTTCACATTCACAACACTTTTATCTTATTTTAACGCACATTGTGCAGAAGAAAGCATTGATTTTGGGTGTGTTTAATAAAGATGGCGAGAATGGATCATACCTATTCACGAAAGCAGCCGAAAAGTTGAACGAAAATTCGAGCGGAAAATTGAAGAAATATGTCGACGTGTAAGTATTGCTGTAATTATGTTCAATCAAATTGTGTATAATTCAACCTTTTCCAGTGTTGGTCCCATTAAGAAAGGCAAAACTCGCATTTTTTACGACTTGACTCCCCATTATGACGTCGTTTCACTCGTTGGATTAGGTTCCGACACTGCCGGTTATAACGAAAACGAAGAACTCGAAGAGAATCGCGAAAATGTACGTGCCGCCGTTGCTTCAGGATTAAGATCAATTCGGGAATTGTTCAACGCAAGTGTAACCGTTGATGTTGATAATTGTAATGATCCTGAAGCGGCTTCGGAGGGAGCCTTTTTAGCTGCGCATTACTTCGACGAACTGAAGCAAGAATCGTTGAAGAAGAAACCGGTTACAATTAATCTTTTAAACTCTGGTCTCGTTGAAGCCAATGCTGAAAATGTAAAGAAGTGGGAGCGTGGAGAACTAGCAGCGAGAGGGCAAAACATCGCTCGGAGATTAGCAGAACTCCCTTCAAATTATTGTACACCGACAAAATTTGCTGAAATGGTTTCTCATTTATGTGAAAAGCATAAAATCGAAGTTCACGTTCGGGACAAGGCTTGGATTGAGTCACAGAAGATGGGCGCATTTTTGAGTGTCTCTCGCGGATCGGACGAACCACCTGTCTTTCTTGAATTGCACTATAACAACCTGCCTAACACAAAACCTGTAGTTTTGGTTGGAAAAGGCATATGTTTTGATAGCGGTGGCATTTCATTAAAACCTGCAGCAAATATGGGATCTCAGCGAGCAGATATGGGAGGTGCAGCTTGTGTTGTTTCAACCATCATCACATTAGCTGCAATGGAAGCCAAAGTGAATGTAATAGGTTTGTAAAGCTATAAATACTATTAAATTGTCTTTCATCTTTTTTTTATCGTTACAGCTTTGACTCCTCTTTGCGAAAACTTACCTAGTGGCAAAGCAACTAAACCGAGTGATGTTGTCACTGCTATGAACGGTAAAACCATTCAAGTTGACAATACCGATGCAGAAGGACGATTGGTTCTAGCTGATGCGCTTTGCTATGCTCACAAGTTCGAACCAGAATTAATTCTAGATATTGCAACACTTACTAGTGCTGTAAAAAGAGCTTTGGGACCGGCAGCCGCAGCTGTTTTTACCACATCAACGAAACATTTCAACATTATCCATAAATGTGGCACACAAACTGGCGATCGGGTTTGGCGATTACCTTTGTTCAACTTTTTTACAAAGCATATCACTAACTCACAGTTAGCTGATTTAAGCAATGTGAGTAAGAAAGCTTCATCTGGTGGTGGAAGCTGCATAGCTGCTGCTTTCCTAAAAGAATTTGTCACAATTCAAAACTGGTTGCATTTGGATATCGCTGGAGTAAAAGAGAACAAAGACGAAGTGCCATATATTGGTAAGGGTATGGCTGGCAGACCCGTACGCACATTAATAAATTTTGTACTTTCCATTTATAATTGATTTTCGAGTGAACATATTTAACTTCTAATTGCGACGAAAAGTGCCATTGCTTTTTATCTTGGTAAAAATTTTTTCTTTTTTACTCATGCCTTTGAAAACAATTTAAATTGATCAATTGACTGAGATATATTTAAATTTCTCCTAATACAAATTTTATAACTGTATCAAATAATGTAATAAATTATGTTACATTTTTGAAAGTTGTATCAATAAATATTAAATGAAAAAATTTTTCATTGAAAAATATTTGTTTTCTCGAAAAGAATTTGAAATAATTTTCATTATAATTGTTGTTGTTGTTGTTGTTGTTGCTTGCCCCAAATTTGCTAGTAGTTATTCAATAATTGATTTTTTGCTTAAAGGCAAAAATATATTTTGCTCAACACTAAGCAAAGTGGTAACGTTTCGGAGACCACTGTCTCCTTCTTCAGACCAAATGATACTGCTTCGCTTTAACTTTAAGTTTAGTTTAAGTTTAGGATGTTTACATCTAGAGCGAACCCCGAGAACATGTGTAAGCAATAAAGTAATAATTCACAAGTTTCAATTTTAATTGCGTTTCTGTTACGACACATTCAATTGAAAACCGACCTTTTCGGTCGGTTTTTGGTTAATACATTTATATATATATATAATTAGATTTAACATTAAAATAAAATAAAATTAAATTAAATAATGCTAAAAAATTGTTCATATTGTTG
>NCKU01001338.1:0-26614 GCA_003675995.1 Dinothrombium tinctorium | reverse complement strand
CTGTTGAAATTGTTTCGAAGAAAATTAAAGTAAAATTCGAGCAAGATGAAAACATAATTTCCATAAAATCTTTCTGAAAAATTACGTTTTTAAAATTGAGAAAAAAGCTTTTCACGAGAAGTTTTTAAGATTTTGAAAGCTTAAAGAGATTTGCACTTTGATTCGTTTGTAGGCAAACTTTGAGAATGAATTTTTGCGCTCGCATCAATGCATTTGTTCTTTAAAACATTTTCATTGTTTCTTTTTCAGAAAATTGAACAAAGATGAATATAACGACAAGGAACGAGAGTTTACTTGGTCTGTACAACGAAACATATTTAGGTGATGACGCTTATTTTGGCGATTTCTTCTTCGCCGTTCACGAATCATATTTATCTATACATGGTTATCTCAGTTTGACGATTTGCATATTCGGCACCATCACCAACATCTTGAACATAATCGTTTTGACGAGGTACGTTTACTTCTTACTAAGATATTACTACATTTATTAAGTCATAAAACGGAACGCACTTAATATCCAAAAATAGCATTCGAATAGAAGTCGTTTACTTTCATATTTCGCTCGCTTGTAATTAGATCGTCTTTCGCATGCTGAGTATGATTTTTTATCGTCTAAGATGATCGTAAAAAATGAACAAAATTCCTTAGCAGCAAAGCAAATATCCTAAGACACAAGTTTCGATGTGTAAGTTGAACTATCTTACGCAAATAGAATTACCAATTTATAATATAATATTAGAATGTGATTAAGCTGCAAAGTCGATTCAAAATAATTTTTAAGTAAAAATCAGCTTCACTGCTATGTTTGCGAAATCGATTCTATTATTAAAAAGATGAATAGTTTCTAAATTAATCGTGAATTTGATTAAAATCATTCTTTTAATAGCGGTAATCAAGAAAAATTATTCTCAGGTTATTAATTCAACCAATTTTATCTCTTGTTAGTTTCATTGCGTGTGTCTTTCAAGAAAATTTTATGTCGATAATTTTTTCCCTAAAAATTCTTTTCTAAAACAGTTCAAAGTTAGTTTAACGGTGATAAAGCTTCAGTTCATTTCATAAGCATTGTGTTTGACTTTGATGGATGTATAAAATTCTTTAAACAATCACTTGCTTCCACTAAAAAATGTTTGTTCTCTTCTTAAAGCCATAGAACGCATTTATCTGCGTGTTTCAAATTAAAAACTGTTTTTTACTCAATAATAAAAGTATTCACATCTTTTAATTAAAACTTTCTACGGAAATTAAGTGAAATTAGAATAAAAGAAGCAACTTTCAATCTTTCCAAAAACCGAATTTGTTTTGCTTGTCTAGACAGCAAAGCTGATCCTCGATGATAAATTTAAAATTCATTCTGAATCGGCTGTAAACTCTATTTTCTTAAAAAAGAAATTCATTTTACTCAGCTTTTGTAGTGTTTTGTTATTGAGTGTACAGAGTGTACTGCCGCGATCAAAAAAAGTAGATTTCATTTTTGAAAGCATACATCACTTCGCTGCAAGAACATCATAATTTATATCAAAATGTAAGCTAACATCAAAGTAGTTATGACGTTTATACAACGCAGCGAAGTCTGCTTTCGAAAGTAAAATAATGCATTTTGTGCTGCTATGTAACATGATTTATCTTGACAATTTCTAAATTTTAGAAAAGAAATGGAGTCGCCTACGAACAAAATTTTAACTGGACTCGCTGTAGCTGATATGTTAGTCATGATCGAATACATCCCATTCTCATTTCACAATTACATACAAACTAATCAAACCGATGAAGAGAGATTCGCTCTCCCCTGGGCTGTGTACACTTTGATCCACGCTCACGTATCGGTCGTTGGTCACACCATATCGACTTGGTTAACTGTTATTCTAGCCGTTTGGCGATATTTAGCCGTCAGGTTTGTTACTCTATTGTCTTAGTCATTTTTATCGCAGCTTCTCTCGCCGAAAATGATGGAAGATTGCAGTTGCCATTCAACCTGAAAACGTTTCTGGTCAAAATGGCGTTTTTTTTTGTTCTCTTTCAGTCGATATTAATTTCAAATCAATTGAGTAACAAAGCAAGAGAAACTTGTATGAAAATAAAAAATAAGAACGACCAAGCTCTAAATTGAGCTGAAGACTGATTGTGCAAAATCACAAGCTCCTTCTTATCAGGCAGCGCCGCTTTAGTCTCGCGATTTTTTCCTCTTTTGTTACTGCTTTCGCATGAAGAAAAGCACTGTCACTGGATTAATGATCATATGGCTATAGAGCGAAGTGAGGCAGATCAATGATTAAAAGAAGACGATTGAAGTCGTTTTTCAATCAATCGATTTTTTTTCATGAGCGCGCAACCTATCACTTAATTATAAATCCAATTTTTCACATTTGCTTATCAAGAAAGAAACGAACAACAAAATTTCATTCAAAACTAGTTTCATCCTCAGCATGATTTCAACTTATTAGAATTTCTACTTACAGATTTCCAACAGAGAGCCGCTCTTGGCTTAATGTATCGAATTCACGTTGGTCAATTCTCATTACATTTGTAGTCTGCATATTACTGTGTGTTCCGATTTACTTATCGTTCACAATATCCGTAGAAAAAAGCGATGAAATGGTTTTGTATCGAGTAAGTATTTTGCGAATTAAAACATTATTCAAGAATTCAGAAACAATGATAAAAATAATAGCATCGAAATACGCGGTTAAAACTGAGGGTTTCTGAAAAGATTTTGAAAAATGAAATCTAGTGTCTATGAAAGTCTACGAATAACTCTACAATTAGTACCGAAAAATCAAAAAGCTTCGATTTCAGCGGACACAAGAGAAAAGCATTTGTTTTTCAACTTCTTTTGTTTACGCTTAACACAACAAATATTCATGCGAGTCAGATGACCAGTTTACTTAGCACTCTTTCAATTACAAAAATTTTGACGTTTTGCTCAACAATATCATTAGATTAAAACTGAATTTAAATAGAGTTTATTTGTAAGCTAAAATTTTATCGCAAACAAAAATTTTAAGTAAATTATGGTCAACCACTAGTCACCATGTTTTGGTTAGATTTCAATTTGACTGTAACCAAATTTTCGGCATATTTCATTCTTTTAAAAGATATGTTAAAACTTGAATTTGTAGGAATGCAACAAAACAACTTTTTTTTTGCAAAAAGAGAGAAAAGAAATGAAAAATTTTTTGTTTTGGCACTGCCGCATAGAGAGATCTGAACGCCGAGCAACTTGTCTCGCTCTTAAATCAAACTCTTTCCTAAAACTCGTTCAATTTGAGATAAGCTACAAATCTGTAATCAAATCTTCGAAATAAAGAAGAGCAAAAGTAGTTTCGCATTTCGGACTAGAAAACACTTATAAAGACTTAATTTCAAGCGTAGCTCTGCTTTTAGATCTTATCGTCACAATCTAATTGCAAAGTTTTGCAGGTTGATTTCAGTGAAATCGCTCAGCGAAACGGCGGTCTCTTGAGAAACATAAACTTCTGGGTATTCAGCGTTGTCACAAAAATTGTACCTTGTTTATTACTGACATTCTTAAGCTCCGCATTGATTCGAGTTCTGATGGAGACGGAGAAGAGAAAGAAGCGTTTAAAACAAAACTGTTACATCTTGGCTGGGAATAGCGTGAGAGCAACCGAGACAAGTGGTAAATTAGAGCAGAATTCAGCGTCAGTGAAATCAATCAAAAACGCAGGAGGTTTTCGCAAAGCAATCTCATCGGGCACAACGACGCAAAGCGACAGGACGACTAAAATGTTACTCGGAGTTTTGATCCTCTTTTTGTTCACGGAATTCCCGACTGGCCTTTTAGCGCTTTTAAGCGGCATTTTGGGTCAAAAATTTTTCCGTAATGTTTTCCAGCCGCTCGGAGAAATCGTAGACATTTTAGCTCTGATAAACAGTGCAGTTAATTTCATACTTTATTGTTCCATGTCGAAACAATTTCGACAAACATTTGCGAAACTCTTTTTTCTGTAGTAGCCGAGAACGCAATCAAACAAAGATTGTCGAGCATCATTTCGGCTTCATTGAGAAAATATTTCAAAGCTTTTATTATCGTCTAAATTAAATTTTTGTGAGCACTGATCGAATTGAATGCGTGAAAAATTGTTTCCTCGTTAATTTTTACGAGTATCCGTATATCTTTAATAATTTTTATTTCCCTAAGATGAGTTTGCATAATAAATCTTCATCGAATACCGCTACAAATTCATTGTCTTGTTTTAAATGCAAGTGCTGTTGTTCAGTAAATATGTTGAAATAATCAATTAACATAAATAAAAATACGATTATTGAAGTTCAAGTGTTAGCACATCATTTCTTTAAATCTGATTTTCTTTGCCAAATTACTTGTGAAAACTTTCTTCAACAGAGTTTAAAATGAAATTCGTTTTATATTCTATATCGAGATTAAACTTTTCTCTTTTGAGATTCTAATTAAAATACTGTTAAGTAAAAGAATGTCGGTCTAAATGCTTATTTCCTTTAATGAATTTCAAGGGAAACACTTTTAAAACAAACATTTATTTATATAGCGTTTCATTAAATTATTAAATGAGCACTACTAGAGACAGAAAAAGCTTATCACAGCGAAAGGCGCACTCTACAGCAATTCACTAAGCTTAACGCGCAAATCGTGCATTATTTTAACTTATTTTGATGATAATATTCTAATTCAACATTACAATAAATGTGTAAACAAGATAAGAATGGAACTCACTTACATTTTTATCTGTTTTGATGATTCGAGGTCACTATTTTCGACCATTTACAGTGTTTCGTTTGATTGTTTTCTCTATTTTCCACTTTTTTAGCGATTTTTTACAGCTATACACTGACAACGCGCGAATTATATTGACCATTGATTCATTATTCGCCCATATTTCGATGAATTTAATTTTCGTCGCATGTGAGCACTGAGGTATTAACACAAAAAATGAATTAAATAAAACACCGCTTTGAAAGCACGTTTTTGTTTAAATAAATCAAAATGGCATGTCCAATGTGACGTTTTGTGCAATGCAGTGAAGTATTCTTTAAGTTACAGGAAACTTTCTTCTTCTCGTTCTACCGTAGTACACTTTGCAAGCTTAAAATTTCAAATGATCTTATCCGATCGCAAGTTTATTGATTTTCGTTTGATGAAACTACATTACCAGAAAAAGTCTTGATCTCACCATTCATTGTTCGCATAGCGTGAAATTCGTGCATTGATTGAGGTCACCAAATGCTTACAAATTACACTTGTTTGTGTCTGTAACGCGAAGAATGTTCTTTTTTATTGAATAAAAGTCAGTATTTTTGCAAAAGGCAATCGTTAACTACGAAAAATTCAATTGTTGATGACTAGTAAGATAAAATGAAGCGAAATTTCTAGTTAACTTGAATTATTCATGATTTCCGCTTAAATCATGTTGAATCTTAATGTAAGATCGAAATGATTTGCCTTCTCGTATCATGATGTTTCAATAAAGCGGCAGCAGCGCTTACTCGAATATTTCGAGCATGGCTGTTTTTAATTTCTCTTAGTATTCAGTTGATCTACTCAGTGTATTAATAATTGCTTATGAAAAGTAAGCAACAATCAATTTTCAATTTATAAATTTGAACGTATGCAGTGAGATGCTTTAATAACGAAATTAGAACAAAAAAGTAATTTGAAAATTCAGAGAACGAATAAATTAAACGAATTCGAACGCAATTTATCGAACTCACGAAGGTAGCGTTTTGCGTGTTCTGTATTGCCCCCATTAAGGCAAGCACTGAATATTTTCGCTTCCGTAATCTTATTTTTGCCAATAACCTCATCATTTCAAAATGATCATTTCGAACTAACATAGGCCAAATATCAGATGTATTTATCATTGAACTTTATTCGAGAGCAAAGGCAAGCTGATAATTTCTGAGTTTACAAAAATATTTTATAAAGCAGCTTTCATCATTCGTTCTCAAAAATTCAGCTTCGCTTTGAACTCGAAGAAAATTTGTTAAAGAATAAAATGCGAGTCGTTCACTGTAGTACTTAATGGCGAGTTGCGATGCGACTAAAATAATTATGTTCTTACAAGCAGCTGATAATTAATTTCGCCATTATTTATATCATTTGCGAAACATCATTTGATATAAGTGATAAGATGAGAGGAATTTTAAGTGATCAAACATTTTTTTATACCTTTAAGTGACTTATGTGGTTATATCATTGGCAAATATATAAAAAATTTAAAAATCATTATGTCAAAAAATACATCAAGCACATATTTTCCAAAATCAGCAGATAAATCTCATAAAAAGCACACATTTTCGTAATATTTTTGTAAATAAAAATGCAAAATCAGAAATTTCATTATTCAAAAATCAAAATTATAAAGGTAAACTAAATTACTCGTCTTTTTCCCCTCTATTCATGGACAAATTTATTGAAAAAAAATTCCTTTAACTTATCTATGGAATGTTAGATGCGATAAATGAAAATTCAATAAACAAAATCATGGAGTGTTTTGTTCAAAAAATCTAAAAAGTGATCTAATCGAACAAACTGAATTTATGAATTCAAAGCATGAACACTTGTCGCTGTTTAGCATTCTGATTCTCTGCATTAAATTTCTTCTTTTCGAACTGATTTAATCGACCTCTCAAACTTTGAAAGCAAAAAATTATTTTTTTTATACAGCCACATCTTTCGTAACAAGTAGTTCAACAAACAAACATTCGATATTTGTATAGAGCTTTGAAGTGTGTAAAACAACGTTATTTTTTAATGGGCTTTTATACAACAAAAAAATGTTAAAAATAAATTTGTTTACCGTGTGCACTCATTGTAATCGCATTCGGTAAACATGAATTCTCATTAAAATTGCATTAATTGTAAATATTTGTTGTTTTGAGCTATTATCATGTGATTTCGTATTTTTTCATCCGTGTTTTATGGGCAGAAAACTAAAACTTGCGTCGGAAATCAATTTCTTGATTGCATTATGAATCGATTCACAAACATTTGCTCTCATCGAAAGCTATCTAAACATTTTGCATGCTCAATTTTTTCACTTAAGTTCTACCGAAATGTTTTCATTGAGTGACTAAGTCAATTTCAATTAACTTATTCATTTAGAAAAGCTTGCACAACCTTCTTGAAGAAATTCATTAATATGAGAGTAAATCTTCTCTCCGGAAAGCTTTTTTGAATACTTTCGCAATTTTATCGAGAAAAATTTCGTTTACTTGATTTCTCGGGATACTTTTGATACAGTTTGAGAATCCAATAACTAAGGCTTTACGTCGTCTATTGCCTAGAAACACGCATTGCCTCAATGGCTTAACCTTGCTTTGCGCATTAAATCTCACAAACAAACGCTCTGATCTATGCAAAGGAATTTGAGTTATGAAAATCGCAGACGAACATGTGAACAGAAAACAAATTAAATTTGTTTTTGATAGTTCTAAAAATGAAACTTTTCATTCAATTCGAATTTAATTTTGCAACAAATCGAAACTAATTCAAGCGAATTCAAAAAATATTTCTTTCTAAATAAACATTAAACAATGTTTCTACTCACAAAATCCGTAGATTTTCACTTTGGTTTTACGCGCAGAATTTTAAAAATTGAAACAATCTCATGTGAAAAAGTCAATTTTCAAAATGTGCTTTTGTGAGCAGAAAAAAGTTCAATTCGCGATGAAGTTGATAAGCGAAACACTTTAGCACCATCATTCTTAAAACTGACCAATTCATTGAAATTTAGTTGAATTACCCACGAAGGAATGTTTTTACGCAATATTTTGAACATTTTGAACATCTCGAAAGAATCGTCCTGTATAAGGGAAGAATCATAAGTTGAAAAATCACAAGAAGTCACAAGGTAATCAATTAAATTTTCATTGTTGTTAGCACAGAAAATAAATTTAAAAATTTTAAATCGCTTTATAAATCGCAATTTGTTAGAGTTTATAAAAAATATTTCTCATGAATATGAATAATGGTTTGAAAGATGTAAGGAGTTTTTAATTCGTCCACAATTTAATGATGATTTCTTTATTAAATAAATGTTTCCATAGACATTAACTTTTAACAGTTGAGCTTCACACTTCTCTTTATCAACACAAGTGTCCAAAAAATCTTTCACTCTATTGCTTTGTAGTAAAGAGTGTTTTAAGTGAAGTAAAAAATTTTTGGACGCAAGAAAACTTAAAAATAAGCAGAAATATGGAAAATTTTTCGATTTAGTTGTCATAAAAAATTTGTAAAATGTAGATTAAACAATTCGAATTGTGGTTATATTAAATTTAAAATTTATATGGTAATGTTCAAGTCAGTCTGTTTTTCGACAATCCAACCAGTTTGAATTTTGAATTTTTAGTGGGCAAGTAATTTTGGGAATTTCATGTTTTGGAAATGGCAATGTTTAATATTGAATTATAAAATAAAATGTAATACATCAAAATTCATGTATGAGCAACAGAAACAAAGTAATTCATTTTAAAAGCAAATTATGTTTTATGTTCATACACGAAAGAAACACTTTTCAAAGCTAGCAAGCGAATCTACCTTCATTGCATTTGCCACATTTTTCTCATTCAGTAAATTTGAACAGAAAAATATTTCAACGCATAACAAATTTGCTCTGCACAAGTTTACGTTTTATTTCTATTTTATTGCTTCTGCTTTCAGACTTGGAAAGTCCGATTTGATGAAAGATTCACTTTAATACGATCAAACTCACAGGAAAAATTTTTTTCTTATCGGTTGCTCAGAAAAAGAAAAAAATACTCACTTTCGGAAATAATAACGTTGCTCCATCAATTTTTCAAAATAAAAAATTAGTTTTGTATCGCTTCTCAAAGATCATATTTACAGAAAAAACAATTCAATTCTTAATTTGAATACTTATGTTTAAGATAAAACACTATCGCATTATGCTATAAAAATTGATTTTGATTTTGGGATGGAAATGTTATTTCCGAAAGTATAACGGAAACGTAAAAAAAATTAATTGGTTTTCACCTCATTAGTACACATTGTAAATCTATTAGTTGATCAACGCTTTTTTCACATATTCACTTCTAAAGAATTTATTAGAAATTAAATTTGAATCAATACTTAGTTTCGTTGGACTCTTTTTGATTAAAAAACAAATTAATAAACATAAAAACTGCAAAAAGCTTAAATTTACAAAAACGTTTTGTGACCATTTTCAGTTGAGAAATTTTGTTATTTTAGGAAAAAAAGTTATTTTCTCTTCTTCTTCTATGTACAGCGACTTAATTGAATTTTTGCCATCAATCAAGTGGCGAAAAAATAATAATTGAATCAATCAAACGATCTTTCTTTTGAGCGTCTTCATTTATTTTTGTTTTAGGCTCAATCAATGAAATTTTTTTCGCTCTTATTCGCGGATGAAAATGCGTTTTGACAAATTATCTCTACATTTCAAATTGAATATGAAATTTTTCTTGCCGCAATATTGTCGAAGCTGAGTAATTGAAAAATTTTTAAAAAATATTTTGCGCTTTATTCAGCAATAGTTTTAAGAATTCGATCGAAATTCGCGTCGATTTCAATTCGGTTTCACTTCGCTCTCCTCGAGCATTAAATTTGAAAAATTCTCGAGAAAGGCGATTGATATTAAAAGTAAGCAGTTTTCGCTTGCTCCTTTTGGACAAACATTTAGCACACGAATGCGCTCTCAATAAAGGTCACATTTTTCGCGTGAACATAGCAAACTACCGACATTTCAAACCCTTCACAGATGAAAAGGGCTTCTCGCAAAGTTCGAGCAACTGCTAACTGCACATAGAGCAGAGGATCATTTGAAATGATTGTTAAAATTAACAAACAAAACTTTCGTTTCTTGAAGACAGAGTTAAAAGCGAGTGTTCTCTTACGAAAGGTCAGGATATCGACCTAAAATTAGGTTATTGGTTACAAAGCAAATTATCAATAAAAAATGTTAAGAAAAGCCGCTTTTCACGAGCGAGACGGAAAAGTACTTTTGGCTTGTAAAACACGTAAAACAAGAAGTGGATTCAGAATGGAAGAAATTTTTTGAGATTTTGTTCTTAGTTTCGAAACGAAAACGTAAGTTTTGAATTTTGTTCAAGTGAAAGTGTGAAAATTTTTTTCGTCCAAAATTATGAATAGCTGAGTATTTATTTGAAAATGAGGTTTTTACGTTTGCTTTCACTTCTCGCTCCAAATACACAATCCGTTCCCTAGAAAAGATTGAATCGTGATACTTGCGTAACATGACAGGAAGGTTTCGCCAAAAAAAAAAAATTATGGTGTCAAGGTGTTAAGCTTTCCAATGGCATTGCGCTTGAGAACGGTTTACATTCGAGTTTTAAATTAACGGCGATTTCTTAAAACCATTTTAAATCAGGTCAAAAATGCATTGAACAAACGTTGATTCGATTTAAAGCGATTTGCTTATTTGGCAAAATATTTATTTTCGCAGTAAACGTTTCATTTCAGAAAATGTTGCAAGTTACTTTCATCGTGTTCGCATTACTAGCCACTGGCTATTGCTGGCCGAGTGGTGCGCCCGAAAGTACTTGTAATACACTTTTACCGAGCCATGGAAGCAATCGCCCGAAGCCAGCGTCTTCTTCGCCCTTCACTTTGACGCAGAGCCACGACGATTTTGAGCCCGGAGAAAGAGTGAGAGGTTTGTATCTCTTCGAGACCCAAACGTATTACTAAACGTGTGCAAATGACTTTCGTCTACGTGTAAAGTGATTGTGAAAGCACCCGACGGTCTTGCGTTCAAAGGATTGGTTGTACAAGCTTACGACCCGCTCACCAATTTACCCATCGGTAGTTTCCAAAGTGGCAGAGGATTGAAAACATTAGACGCTTGTTCTGCGGTCACACACACCGACAAGCGTGGCAAGCGCTCGGCCACTTTGATTTGGATCGCGCCTCCAAACGCGAGAGGCAAAGTTGCGTTCAGAGCGACGATAGTGCAACGTTTCAGCGAATTTTATTACGGAATTAACGCGGAGATCGAAAGTAAAGCCTAATCGCTTTCGCTATTTATTTGTCATTTTTAACAAGTTTCCTTCTTTCGTCTACTTTGAAACTGGAAAAATAAATTCAATTTTCTCTCTATTTCATCGTTTTCAAAAGCGATTTCAAGCAAAGCAAGTGTGACCGAGCAATCGATAACGTTGCGAGAGCGTCTCTATAAGCGAAGCCGCCGCGCCTACAATTCACTAGCAAACACGCTTATTGCCGCTTCAATAGAACAAATCAAGAAACTAATCGCATTTTCGTTTGATTTTGCTAAACTAGCTGCCTTTTTAAATTCATTACGAAAATACAACAAAATAGCAGAATGCGATTAATAACGCGCCGCTAACAACTCTACTGACTTTGCAATTTAAATATTAATTGCAACTTAGCTCTTTATCGCGCGTTGCGAAAGCAAGAACCCATTTCAAACCTAAACGTTTCATTCTTATTTACGTTCACTTTTGCATTAGAATAATGAATGGTTTCGAAATAAATAGCGAGAAAAGTTTTCTATTCTCGTTTTCATTCTAATTTCTCGCAAAACATATTTTAATTCAAAAAGTTGTAAATTATGCGCGAAACGATTTTGTGACATATGCAAGTTTTAAAATAAAGTTCGCGTTTCTTTTCAAGCATAATACGAGTTTTTCATCTGTTTCGCATTTTGCACCGAAGAAAGAAAGAAAAACGATAAAACATCTTTCGAATTCGGTTTCTCAAAGCTGCGACAAACTTTCTTTCTGATTTGAAACTTTGTTTTTGCACTGATTTCGAAAAAAAGTAAAAACAACAAAAATCTGCATGTCGCAAATTAGTCGACTGTATGATAAAAGATTTACTTTATGTCATTGAATTCATCACTTTTCGCGAAGATAAAATAAACTAAACTAAATGTCTCTTTGCTCATTATGCACAACTAATTACAAGTTTCTCAAACGTAATTACCTCTCGTTACCGACTGTTACGTAAAAATTAAGAATATGCGTACGAATTCGGTTGGCTTTTTAAATTTTCGTTTTTAAGTGAATGACTTCGATTCTTTGAAAAACGCCAAAAAACAGCGCTCATTTAAATAAAGTGAACATGAGAAAGAAGTGGACTCGCTGAAAATGCTAAAATTATCTGTGAATGCATCGGCGAATATTCATTTTACTTTAAAGCGTAAGCTGCTTGTTTCATTTCCTTCTCTACTCAAATCACAAAAATTTGAGTGAGTCAAGCCTAAACTAACCTTAATTTAACAAAATTATTCTGTTTTATACTTTCTTTTGAAATTTATTTCATAAAAAATGGGTTTCCCATTATTTCAAACAAAAATAGGAAAAGCAAATTTTCATTTTTGAATGCAATTAGTTGTTTAAGGATTTTGAGTTTAGTTGTAGCGTATAAATAACTTGCGTTTCATTTTACGCAAATTTTTGTTTTAAAAATCGATTTAAACTGAAAATCAGATTTTAAAAAAGAAAAAGTTGGGCTTCTTTAAACAAAATTGTATGTAAAACTTAAAATATGTTTGTAGCTAAAATTTTTACTTTTAATTTTGTAGTTTTACACATAGTTGCGATTTGAGTTTTATCTGTGCAAACATCAGTGTTTAAATTTAAAATTTTTTCGATCTACTATGGTCTTGATATCTTTACACAAAACATGCTGGTTTTATGTAGATAAAATAACGAAACATTCTGAGAGTTGCACTTTCTTTTCAATTGATCGATGCTGATCTAATTAAAAAAAAATTCAAATTTTCAAAAAAGGAAAATCATATTTAAAATACGGTAGACTTCGGGAAGAATATTTAAATTTTAATGATTGCAGATAAATTATTTGCCAGCGAAGCGTTGCGATAGAAATTAAATATAAATTTTGGTTAGTGAATTAAAACTTGTTTGAAAATTTTTCTTGTCTTTCAAGATGATCACAGGATGATGTCCACATCATGATTTCACAGGATGATGTCGCTTCAGACAATTAATTCTGTTAAGTGCACATTTGTTTCAAATGTATCTTAATGAATTGTGGGACGATGAACAAAATTTAATGTTGAGAATTAAATTACATAAACAATAAAAATATCTTAAGGAAGACGATCGTTTTAATTTTATGATTCGACCTATTACTGAGAAGCAATTAGCATTATTTTAAATTTAAATTTTCTGAATTTTTAGATTTTCACGCTTTATTTAACGTAGAAAAGTTAAGATTTTGCATTTTAACAATGGAATTATGCAGAAAAAGAGATGAGAAACATTTTTCAGAACAAAAGTTGAGAAAAAGCTTTCGAAAATTCGTTCGTTTGAGATAAAAGCGATAGGAAATTAAGAAATAAACTATGAATTTGTTACAAACTTTGAAAATAGAAATTATAGAACGAAAATGGGTGAATAAAATCGACTCATTCCAATTATCGAAGCATTTCACATTTCTTTGATGCTATTCTCATATTACATACAAACAGAAAAAGTACTTAATCGAGTGTGAAGTAAATGATTAAAGTGTAGACAAAATGTTGAAGCGGTTTAAATTGAAATACAAACCTCATCAGACTGAAATAAATTGTATTGAATGAAGTTTTTTATTTGTTTGGCCTGAAAATTACTTTTTTTCTCATGAAAATAAAATTTTTTTGTTCGCTATATAACAATTCAACATTATGCCCGAAAATGATGCTGATCTCGGTCAAATTTCATTTTTAAATTCAACTCTTGAGATCTCACTTTGCTTTTAAATTTATAATGAAATTTAGAAATGTTATAAGCAATCAAACACCGTTTCTTTTACAAAAATTACCCTTTAGACAGACTCTACTTGTTCAGTAACTTTCTTGTTTGTTTTGGCTTAGCCATCGACTTTGGTGAAAAAAATTCAAGTAATTCTAAACCATAAAACCAAATTAAATGCTTACGCTGTATTCTTCTCGAAAAAATAAAAGATCGAAGTCATTCATTAAAACTTTTTTAAAGTGAATTAAGAATAAGACGTTGACAAAGTGTCGGAAATTAGCTACGGCTGCCTATTCATTAAATCGATTCTGCTCTCAAGCGACCCGAAAGTGTGAAGATAGCGTATTCAGTCGAATAAGTAACTTGTTTTTTGCTGTAGATGTACATAAAATGTCGTATTGATGATATATTGCTTCGCTTGTTTATACGAAAGCAAAATAAAAAACTGTAAATCTAAACGAATGAGTGAAGCTATGAAATTACTTTCAAACAGTTAAGTGATCGAAAATTAGAAAAAAGACGACAATAAATTGCACTATTGCTCTGATAAATAACAATTTTTTTTGAGTTTGTTCTGTGAGAAGATCGCAATTGTAGCTGCTAATTTAGAGCATTGATTTTAGTGAATCAAAATTATGTGCTACTTTTGTAATCAAATAGAGTAAAAAAATAATTTAGTGACGAAAATTTTGAAACAAAGCGCAACTTTCTTGAGGTAATTTTATTGCCTCACTAAAACAAGTAAATTAAACGATCAGATTTGCGAAACTCTATTCGACAATACATTTTGAGTAATAAAAGTTATCATCTGATCCGTTGTAAAGCTGCAATCAATCAATAGAAGATCAGCGAAATGGATTCGTTCAAGACATTTTTGTTCTCCAAATTGATTTCACTAATTTTTTTCACTGCTTTCTTAAAATGATACGATTGAGAAACGAAAAAGTGCTATTATTAAGGCAATCGTTTTAAGCTATACAGTCGTGGCCCTTATAGCGGACACTGGCCTAAAAATGAATAAGATTCCAAGAAAATTTTTAAATACTTTTCGCAATAAATTATATTATGAAAAATTTGTGTTTTTTATTGATAAAAATGCGCATTTCTCACTGTGATAATTGAATTCGGACTAATAAAAAAATATTTTAAAATGTTTTTCTCATTTTGAATTTCGTTTTAAGCGAAAATTTTGATAAAGAAACATTCACTTCCGAATAGCAGCATAAAATAATTTGATTTATAATCGATTTTAAATTGTATCAAAATTTGTCGAAATTTTATTCGAAGATAAAGTGTATGAGCGATTATTAAATGTTATTAATAATCAAAGAAAGAAAAATTTGTTCAAAAATACGGAAACATAAAAATAATTTGAAGAAAAAAACGAATGAAAAGATGTGAATTGATAAAATGAGTTTGATTAGGCTTGTTGCGTCGAGTTTTTCACTTAAAACAGGGCAATTAAGAGATAAACGCTTTCATTTTCGGCGATCTGCGCGTCTGTCGCTTTTCAATTAAATTTTAATTAAAATATTGTCGAATGCGTCTGCTTAAAATGTTTTATACAATTTTCAATAAGAAAAAAAGAATTAAATGAAAAGAGTTCAACGAACTTTATATTCGCGAGTGACGAGATTAAAAAATGACGCGGAAGGCATAACAAAAAAGCTTGACCACAATGTAATCAATATTTTCGAGTGAAAGTAAATAGGGTAAAATATTTAAGCGATTTCCGTGTTAATTTCGCTTCACGCGCTAGCGAAAACATGTTAATATATGGGTAAATGCTCTTCGTCTTTATCTCTTATTAATCTCGACTTTCTGTATTGCTTTTTTAATTTGAAATCATTGCCTTCATCTGCTAGCGACACGTTTACTTAATCAATTTGAGAATTTTGTCCAAATATAGATTAGCGAGAGAAAAAAGAAAAACGCGTTTTGGAGCTTTTAAAAGACACTGAAATGGGCTTGGGGCAAGTGGTGAGTGTAAAAAAAAACTTTTACATTGGTCGCTGGCCAACAGGAAACGCTTTGTTACTTTTGCTGAAATTGACAACATTTGTTTCGAGTTTCGAAAAATACAAACACAAACAAAGCGATGCGAATTAAGGTGGAAAAGAAAATTTACGCTTTTATTGCCTTTAAGGCGAAACCTGCGGTGGTTTCTGTGCGTAAAAAACTTCTTACGTAAAGACGACAAAAGTAATCTTTTGTTTAATATCGAGCAGCGAAGAACAGGTTACTTCAGGCTTATAATGACCTCATATGTTCGTATCTCTTTGTGGTTCCTCCTATTCCCTCCTCACCCAAAATACACAAGCGACGCCAAAAATAGGCCAAGTTTTTGGTCTCGCATATAAAAGACATTTAGACGAATGTTGAGCACATCAATTCTTATTTAACGTTCAAGCAACTAACTTTAAACAAACTTTAATTATGAATTCGCTTTTGTGCTTACTTTTCTCAATATTTAGCGTTGCATTCGCTCAATACGGCGGTTTTGGCGCCGGTTATGGAGCTGGTGCAGGATTCGGGGGAAGTCCATTTTCTTCACCTTACTACGGCGGATCGCCGTTCTCAGGATCGTCGTTTTCAGCATCTCCAAGTTATTCTTCACCTGCTTTTAGTGGATCTTCTTACGGTGGCTCACCTTCATATGGTAGTGCTATGTCTAGTCTTTACGGTGGTTCCTCACCCATTTCGAGCCTCTATGGATCGAGCTCGTTGAAACCATCCTACGGAGGAATGTCTTCGCTTTCTCCCTACTCCAGCAGCCTTTCGCCTTATGGCTCATCTTACGGCGCCTCTCCGTCATACGGCTCAGCGTACGGAGCTTCCTCTTTCGCTCCTTCTTACAGTAAGTGACTGTTTTAATAATTGATCAGCGTCAATTAAACATGTACACACAGGAGGAATTGGCGGGTCAGCACTTTCTTCTTTGTATAGTCCGTTTGGATCGTCGTCCTCGCTACTCGGACGCTACTAAGCGTTTTTTGTTATGCAACGATTTGAATTGTATATTTCTCAATCTTTGCTTGTAAATAAGAATTTTTATTGCGGAAAAATTAAAGAATCTTTTTAACGGTGAATTTCGAAGTATCAAAAAGGTCAGAATACATATTCGCTTATTTATACGCAAGAACTCTTCGAAATTATGAAACTATTCGCAACAACAAGAGTTGAGAAGATAAATTTCGATTTTAGCCAGTGCATAATCAAAATTTTTCTTTGATTATTCTTCGAACGAATGATTTCTGACTTTCTCGAACACTTTTCAGTGCAGAAAACAATCATTAGCGTTTTCTACATCGCAATACATTTAGCAGAGAAAAGAAACAAATTTCTAAAAAGCAATAAGAACGATTTGCTAAGTTATTTATAAAATGAAGCTGCATTTCGCTCGAAACATCGAGACAATAGAAGTGTCGAAAGATTTGAGAATTCAATCGTATAGAAAGTAAAATGAATTCAAAGATGTGAACGTTGACTATTCAATTTTGTCGTTAGCAAAAATCTTTTCAAAGCGCCATTGGTAAAAACGCAGAATCGATAATTCACAAAGCGTTTTATCTGCCTTTTTACTAACTCATTTAAATGTAATTAATAGTGAAGAAGCTTCACGCATCGCACGTCAAATGCGAAAATGAAATTAATTGTCGGCAAACGTTTAATAGCAAAAATATTTTTCAACGTTTTTTCAGCCTCAAAAAACGATAAATTAAAAGAAGCAATCAGTCGCTGACACCGAATCCATTTTGAGGTCACCTTTGAATTCGAAATTAGTTAATTTGAAGCAGAACTTTTAAAAATAAACGCCTGTCGCTGGGTTCAATTTCATTTCAAATTTAGAGTAATGCTTAAAATAAAGTTGTTTAGAGGCACGCTTGAATTGCATTCACATCAAATAAGCGACCGAATGCAGACTGTAATAAATGACGAAAATTAATGTCCAAACAAAAGCAAAATTAGAATTATCATCAATTTCAAATGTTACTTTTATTCGCAAAAAAGAAAAATCTCTTCGCAATGATCTCAGTTGAATCTTGTTTGAAGCGAAGTATCGGTGCGAAAAGAAGAAAAACTTTTTTTGGGGTCTTCGTTTACTCTAATTTCACACTCTTTCGACTGCGACTTTAAGGTTTAGCGAAATAAAACAGCTAAACGTGATTTAAGATTTAGTTTAGCCTGCTTAAACCGTTTTTATACATTATGAATCTATGCTTTCGTTCGCTTTCCATCGCTTATTTTCACATACAAAATTATGGTCACGAATTCGTTTTATTTCAGCCGACTAAGAAGCGTAACAATAATTACCTTCTGCTCTTATAACTTTAAGCTAGAAGTACAATCGCCTGCTTTCGCTTTACTGTTTCATAGTGTAACAAATATTAGCTGTTAAATGAAGATTGAAAAACAAATAGAAAGCGATTTAAAAAGTAAGCATTTTCATCAATCTGCCGAGTCGAGAGAAAACAATTCTTACAGAAGTTAGAGCTGACTGTTCGCAAAAAATTATTTTAAATTCAACTTTTAACATTCAACATTTTCAAAGCTAAAAACAACCGAAGCGAAACTTTTTTGAGACGGAAAATAAAAAGAAATATCAGGATTACTCGGGAAAACGGCCGGCTCGAGGCAAGATTCCGGGGTGGGCATCGTACTTCGAAAAAGCTTAGCCTAACAAACTCATTTAGCTTAAGTTGTAAAAATTAGTTTTTCAGACAGTTCAGTTTTTACAATGAGCTATAAATACGCTCGAAAACTAGTCGTTTCTGTTAAATAATAAAAAAATTAATGGGATCTGAAAAAGTGAATATCGGTTCAAAGTGATGCTTAGTTGATCTTTAAATAAAACGATACTAAGAAATTAGTTAACATTACATTCAGGTAAAGAACCGTCTTAAACAGTTAGCGCGCGTTGTATTCCTAAACTTCCGCATTATGCTTATTGTTTATTCACTAAATCATCTGTATTATCATTTTAAATTTGTTAGTTTCATAATATGCACTCTGTTGCGATAAACAATTTTTGAAGAAAAATTCAGACAAGCAAAATATGCTGCTGCGAATATATTATTCATGGTTCCTTTATAGATATTTACTGATATATATCATATTAAATAAAAATGAAGAAAATATTATATTATATATATTTTGAATCACATTAATATTAATTATGTTTTCAATATTATATAGCTTATTTAAATATAGTTTATTTAAAAAGTCAATTATGCTTTCAGTTTATTCTCCCGACTAACGTTTGTTTAAATAAAGCAACATTTATTCGACAACTCTTAGCGCTACTGTTGACAAATCGTCCCAGTGCGATCATGTGTAAGACAGGCAATGAAAAATGAATTTGAGAGATGTAAAAAATTCTTGCTTATTGATTAATTAATTATAATTTTTACATATTTTATCGCACACTGTCAAACGCCAAAAGCAAGTATTTATGCTAATGATGCCATTTCTGGTTTCAAGTATAATGCATATAAATTCTCCTCGCGTATTATTATTTAGAGTGAGTCAGTTTTTGTTCACAGAAGCTAGAAGCTTCTCTTGTTGCGGCCTTCGCTGCTTGCAATACTTCTGGTTAACATACAGTCTCGGAAAGAAAATTTGTCTTGCTATCAATTGAAAGCGCTGCGAAAAGCAAGCGCACGTCTCACCATACAGTTTCGGAAAAAAATGTTTGTCCTAACGATAATTGATGGAAAGACGCAAGCTAAGCGTGCGTTTCTCAATTTAAAATAATATTTTATTTTATAAATAAACATCATTCAAAGCGATGAGTATTAAAAATGCAAAAAAATTCTTAACTTACCATTGATGAAATCGAAAAAAACAATGAGATTGAATGAAAAGGCTTGATGATTGCTCAGAACTGTCGTTTAACAGACGATAACTCGAGAACCATTTTTACAAAGCAAAACAAGTCACACTGAAATCACTTATTATTTGTAAAGTGAATTTTGAAAAGATATTTGTGAATTTTATATAAACAAAATGAACATTTCACTTTGCGTTGAATTCAACTGTTTGCAATCGCTTTTAAAGGTGATAAGAAGGCAAGAAAAACTGTGTTCAATTTGCTGATCAACGTTCAAACGGTGAGCAAACAATATGCATAGCGGCAATACATTTTCTGAGGCAATAATGAATCTGTTGAATTAAGCTTCCTTATTGTATTTCCAAAGAATTAAAGTTAGAATAATGTTGAAGTGTTTATTTTTGCTTCCGACATTTTTAAAATTATTTATTTATTTAAGAATTCTTTTAAACTTTTTGTTCGAATTAAAACAAAAGCAATTTAATTAACTTGCAATGAATTCGTCAATTGAAGTCGTGAAAAAAATTGTAAAACTATTTTTCACTCACTTAAACACACATTTTGCTATTCACCTTTATTCGAATGTACTGAAAGCTGTTTGTTTAAACAAAATTGATAACTGTGCTTGATTTTACTTTTAAATCCTTTTAATTTTGTCGCGAACTTTGGTCAAAATTCATGCGTTTCAGAGTGATAAGATATTATATGATTGATCCTGGGCAAACATTCTTTCAGAAACTGTATATGAAAGCACTTAGAAAAAACTTCTTCTCATATTCACATCATATAAACTGATTTCAATTCGTCACAATTAATAGTGAGAAGTGTGTTCATTAATATAGATTAGCAAACTATGAAATCGCCTACTCACCGAGATTAGATTTGAACAATTACTTCGAGAATAAATTAATCGAAGTCACTCTTGAATTTGAGCAAAAATTTCGTCGCGGCTATTTGCAATACGTAAACAAGTAATGAATAAGATTTTGTTCCAAGCGTTCTCCACGCATCTTTGATTAAAATATAACAATGTTAAAACCTTTGTTTACAGTTCTTCCGTAACGCAAGAAGTTGTTTTCTAAACTTAGTCGGATTTAACGCAATAGAACAAAATTTTTGAATTTTTCGTTTTTTACACTTTCAGAGCAAAATTTCGGAAACTTTTTGACGGACTTAGAAACGACAAAGGTAATTTACAAAAATAAGGAAAATATTTCGACTTGATATAAATATTGATTTAAAAGTTTCTTCAGGATCCGTCAAAAAATTATAAATTCTGAAAATTTCGGTTATGGCCCCAACTTGATAGATTTTCAGAATTTTTTGATTAAATCATACTAATTTTAAATGATTAATCTTAAATTAGTTTTTTATATTTTTCTAGTGTTGTTCCGGAATATAACGATTTTCTAACCCGAAAATGAAAACAAACTCCATTTTTTATTCAATTTTTCAATCTAGTCATGATTGCTAGATCTTTTATCGAAAAAAGTCGACTGCCTAAAATATCACTTTTCGAGGTATGATTTTTTTAAAAATCATATCTCATTCCTAAAATTTTTCCGACATTTATCAAAATGATAAAATGTTCAGATATAAGCTTCAGATATATAAATAAAGTTATTAATAGAGCTTTTTAAGCACCACTCTAAAAAAATATCTTTAAAATAATTATTGGGTCAGCACAGAACACGGCTCTGATTTTTAGATTCTTGTGCGCATCTAATCTAAAAATTCACTAAATAAAATTGTACGCTTTTGTGTTTTTATTTCTCGTTTCGGCAAAGAAAACAAATTTCGAGACATATTTTGTGCCAAATGTGAAGATAATCAAAAAATGTAGCGTTTCGCACCACAATTCCTCATATTGTTTGAAATGTTTGTCGCTTTCGTTTTATTCGACAAATAAAGCAACCTCGGAAAAGTTAATGAATGCATTTCTAAGTTTTTTAGCTTTACAATGTATAAAAACACGAATATGAATTTAAAATTAGATGAATTGAAATTGATAGCTTAATTTGCTCTACTACACACTTTTTACATGTTGAAATCAATAAAAATTTTGCATTCAGTTTAAAGACAAATTTCTTTGCTAAACTTGAAAAGAGTAAATTTTAAAAATTAAACGCTACAAAATTTGTGTTTATTTTTCAAAAAGTTTCTTGAATTTTATCGATTCAAAATGAAATTATCAGTTCGCGCATGAAGCAATGTGAAATGAGCCATTGATCAGTGATTTCGCATGTTTTTAATAATCATACATCCGAAAAATTTTCTTAATTTTAATGTAATTTATAAAAACGAGCCTTTAAGCACATTTAATGAGCTATTAAAATCAAATTTTAATATGCGAAAATATGAAAGCATTTAATAAAAAATCGAAATTAACGAGTTTAAAATGCAAATTTTGGACGAAGAGAATATTTTAAAAGTTTCGTAACTTATTCTCTGAGTTATTAGTTTTGAATTTTGTTCATTAAAGAATAGAGTTTGGCCAATTTAACTGAGAAAAAATTTTGAGTTAAATTTCAAACTCAATGGGAGTTGATAAAATTTTAAGAGATTTTCATTCATTCGATAATTTACTGAATAATTAAAAATTAAAAATCAAATTAAATCAAATTTAATGAACCTTTCAAGCAAATTCATTTTGCTTAAATCTACTCGAAAAGAGTAAGTTGGTGAAAATAAGAAAAACAATTCATGAAAATATTAATTATAAAACGTTTTAATTTTAAAAATTTTAAAAGTGTTTAAGTTTGTTAATTTTTGTATTTTTGTAAAAAAGGGAAACAGTTGAATGCAATTACACTTACCTTCAAAAGAAAAAATTAAATTTCGGAGGACACGCAAAAAAAAGCTTTTAATATTTCCGCTTCATTGTTCACTGCTAAACTCAACAAAGGCCTCCGAGAGTCAGATAATCACTTTATTCAGTGCTCTTTTGATTACAAAAATTGTCACCATTTCCTCGACAACATTAGGTGAAAACAGAAAAGTTTGCTAAAGCAGAATTTATTTGAGAAATGAAACTTTATCGCAAGTGAAAATTTTAAGTGAACAATGGACAACCTCTAGTCGCCAAGTTTTTGTTAGGTTTAAATTTAAAAACAGACTGTAATTACAGTACTTTTGAAAATATCCTGTTCGTGAAAATTGCAGCTTTTTACATCTAGTGCTGTATGTACCACTGTATTTACAGTGTCTATTAGATATATGACCAAAGTTGTCACTGATTCGCAAAAGTATTTGCTGCGTTTAGCCGTGAACAATGCAAGTCGAGATAAAACTTTTCTTAAGCCGTCTTCCCGACGACATTGAAGGGCGCTCATTTTTGACGGCAGTGTATTTCTAAAAGGCTTTTTTTTAACAAGAATGATGTGCAAATGAATGTGATTGCGATTGTTGCTGTATTAGCAAATGCGATTCTGACAATAGCATTCGTTAACATTTTTGCGAATCGAATATGAATACACATGCGTCTTCTATTACAAAAATCAACTTTGTAGATATGAATGCAAATTAGAAAAGAATCAAAGCAGCTTACATTTTTGGAAACTAATTTGATTAAAAATTAATATTAAAAACATTAAAACTCACCAGATCCATTTTTTAAAAAAGCCGAAATTTCTTTAGAAAAGCTTCATAAAAAATCTTGAAAATATTGATAAGCGCTTAGGAAATACAAAATGCACTTGATTATGCCTCTTTGGCCAATTATGTTCTCTGTTTTAAATGAGAGAGTAAGTAAATAATTTTTCATTTTCTAAAAAAGGAAGCAAATATGGAAGCAAACACATTGAAAGGAACAAAAATTTTTTTAAATGTTTTACTTACTAAAAGAAAATCGTAGAAAATTCTCGTTTGAATTGATCATTCCGAATATTAAGCTAATGTGTTACGTTACACGAAAAGTTATCGAACAAAAAGTTTGAGGTGAAATGAACATTTGAATAAAGCTTTATTAAAATTGATTCAAATTGAATTTTTGATAAATAAAATAGTAAAATGTTTCATGAAAGCAAAAAATTTCAGTTTACTTTTAGACAGAAGTTGACCAAAAGTTTCACTTTAATCGTATCATTGTTTGCGTTAAGCAAATTGAAAAAAATTTAATTTAAGATAATGCTTCTACTGAATGAGCGAGCGAGCTACTCTCGTCAATTATTTAGAAAATTGCTTCATTATTTATTGTTAATATTTTCAATACTAGAAGAGAGAAAAAAAGAATTACGGAGTCGCTTAGAGAGAATCATATAGAGTTAATCGAAAAATCAATAATTCAAAAAGTTGCCGTTTAAGTGCATCATTCGTGGAAATAAAGACGTTTGCAACGCTAAATCCTGATTTTATGATTAGACGAAGGCTTTGAGAAAAAAGCGATTAGACAAGTGGCTCCTCTAAATTTTTGTGCACTGCTTTTAGCCGAAAGGCGATCCACAGCATGAAACATTCTTTTATGAGCAATTTTCAATAAAGAATCGCAGATTTTTTATTCAAATGAGTGCGAAGCATTGAATAAGCGAAGTATTTTCATCGCGAATGAAGCTTGTGAAAAACAAATAAAAGGATGAAAATAATTTTTTCATTCCATAGGCTAAGCGTCAAAGCAAAGATTCGCTAATTACGAATTTATCGCGTCTGAGCTTTTTAATTAGAAACTCGAATCTGATTTTAATCTATTCGATCGAATTACGATTCAGTTCATTTAACTTATAAATAAATGTGCAGCGATGAATTCATTGAAAATGGTTTCGGTCCTGGTTTTTGTCAACTTCTTGTTGGTAGTGTATGGCGAGGAAATCAGCAGAGTCCGCCAGTTCATTCAATACTTTGTAGAGTCCCTTCAAGTGTTGGTGAAGCGCTTCGGCTAATTTCGCCGATTTGTCGTCAATACGCCCATTTCTGATATTTTCTCCCATTATTAAGTTGATGCCATCGACTTCGTTGTTATTCGGAACCATCACACCTCCCAAAGGTTCCTCCTCATCGGGACCGCAGAAAAGCCGCTTCTTCACACTGTTCAACATTAAGAAAAATCCATAAAGATTAACGTTCAAAAGAGACGAGGGCGGCTTTATTTGCTCGTCACGTGTGTCGATCGCCATATCGCGAAGTCGAGAAGGAACCAGAACCATTGACTCCAAATTGTTTACAGATGCTACAAATCGCTCCATTGCCGACATGATTGACTTCTGTGAGCAAATTCCGAACGAATTTCCAGATGAACTTCGCCTGCGGCCACTTCGCTCGCTTTTTGCACGAACCAAAGTGTCGCCTGCACTTATCGCTGGATTACTAAAAGAGCAAAATTTGAGCAAATTGGCGAAGTGGCAATTTTCGCGTTCTTAAAACTTATTCTGATTCTTTGCAATTAGAGAAGGAATCAAAGAAAGAAGATCAGTTTGAAAAATGAAAAATCGAATGATTTGATTTTTGCTTTCAATTGAATTTTTGAAGAACACAGAATTCGTTTTCTTGCTTTCACACTTTCAGTTTATTACTCTTAATATGAGAATAGCTTTAGACACGATGTGCTTTCTTTTGTCCAAAGTTTTCGCATTGAAAAAAGTGTAAAAAAAATTTGACAAGAAAAAACCATCAAATAACATACTTCAGAAAAAAGTTTTAAGAGTATAAAATATAAACATACGTCAAGCTGAATACTTTTGGCTTGATAAGTTAGTTTATTTTGATAAAATTTTATTAACTTAAATCGATGTAGCTAGTCAAAACAATAAGCATTTAAAAGCAGTGGCTGATAAGTAAAGAGAAAAATATTTTAAAGTAGACGTTGTGAGATGTTTCAGACGTTTTATGCGTTACGCTTTCTTGTGATTCTTTCTTAGTTATAACATATAGTGTCCGTCAAAAAGACGCGGCACAATTAATTTCGATTGATACGTGAGAAAAGCATTTGTTTTTCGCCTCCTATTGTTTAGAGCTAAGAACAACAAATGCTTCTGCGAGTACGGTGTACACTTCGCTCATAAATCTGATAAACACTGTAGATAGAGTTTTGTGTATTTAACTAAAGATAAAAAGTTAAATATTTTCAAGAATACTGCAATTAAAGACTTAAAATGAAATTTAATAAAGACTTGGTGACTATTGGTTCACCATTATTCACTTAAAATTTTTGCCTTTGATAAACTTTCATTTCACAAATAAATTCTATTTCATCAAACTTTTCTATTTTAATCTAATGTTATTGACAAGCAAGTGATCAAAATTTTCGTAATCGAAATAGCGCTATGTAAAGCGATCTCGCATTCATTGTGTTTAGCCGTAAATAATGGAAGATTTCAACAATATTCAATTCTTTCTCTCTTCAACAAGTTCTTTCTCTCTCAAATATATTCATGAGTAGATTTGTTTTTTCGGCGTCGCCGAAATTTGAGTTAACATAAAAGTCTTGTCGAGATTCAAAAATTAGAAGTTTGACGCGAATTTTTTTAATCGGACAACATTTACTCGCCGAAATGACCGAAATTTCAAAGCTCTCCCTCAATTTTTCGGCGCAACCAAAATCAGTTTTTCAAACAAGGCTTTTAAAATTGATTTAAAAACTGTTATTCTCGATTTTAAACTAAAGAGTAAAATGTTTTTGGATTAAAAAAGAGAGAAGTGGTTAAAAAGTATTGATTAAAATGCCTCATATGCAAGATAATATTAAAAAATCAATTTCATTATTAAAAACGATCATGAGAAAGTGAAGAAGCATTTGATAGATCAGAATTTGGTAGAAGCATTTGCTCCTGCAAATATTTCGGTCTATAAACGATGAAACGATGAAAAATTTTAAAAATCTCTATACATGAGGGAGATTCACTTTGTAGTTTTCCCGATTTAGACCAAACTTTGCAAATATTTTATGCAAAGAAATACAGGTTGACCGAAAATTATAGTGAACGAATTCAATTTTAAATATTTTCACAGATTGGTGATGAATTTTCACAATTTAACTATATTTACAATTCATCTTTATTAGAATTTTAGAAACAAAGGTTTTATCAAAATCTATTAAGAAACAAAAAATTTATTAGCAAAAAACTAGGGTGC
>NCKU01001337.1:0-26616 GCA_003675995.1 Dinothrombium tinctorium | reverse complement strand
AAACATCCTATTTGATCGATTTATTGCGGTATTTGGCAATTCTTGAAATTTTCTGTAACTTCGGTTCTGAAGGTCATAGTTCAAGGTCAAGGTCATTGATGTCATCTACTTACCAAGTAGGTTCAGAATATATATAGGTAATAAGGGTCGAGGTCTACGGTGTCTGGGTGCTTATAAGGTACTTTTGCATATTAAATAACATATGTTCATAACTTTTGAACGGTAAGTTGCCGAAAAAAAWTTTTTGCATTTTTGAACTTCTCGCACCTTATTTAGTAAAGAGAATTGTTCAAAAAATTTTTTCTCGATTCTGCCCGTAAAGTAAAATTATACCGAAATATAATATGCTGTGAGACCTTTCTACAAAGCCCACTCGCGGTTCCAAAAATCTGAGCGTTAGAATGAGAAGGCATTTTTAATTGATCCTGTTACGTTATTTTCGTAAATGAAAAGAGGATTTTGAATTATTGATTTATTGAGCAAATTAAACACAATACAAAGTTAGAGAGTGTGAAATTAGAAAAACACCGCTTAATAAACTGTTCGCATTGAAATCTTGCTGAACACTGCAACTTGAAAAGCATATAAGAATCGAAAAACACATTATTGCATCTAATGTAATCAATCGAAGCACATCTTTAAACTATTTTAATATAAACATAAACGATTGCACAACTGTATGCAATATTCAAAGCGTGAGAAACCTTTTTCATTGTATTTTTATATTTAATGTTAAACACTTTTTCTCAACAGATCCTCAAAGTTTGCAACCTAAAGAATCTTAATCCTTTAAAGTTTTAAGGCTATAGGTCATATAAACCCTTTGCTTCAAAGCTAAAAAAATCAATTATTAAATGTAACTCGATGAATATTTTCAACAAATCAAAAACACATTGGAACGATATCATTTATTTCGCCTTAGGAATATGATCAAGAGTACTAAGGGCCAGTCTCAGAATAATCATTTGAACTCAACTAACACAACCATCAACCCTAATCGGAAACGATCAACCTATTACGCAATCGTTAATGTTTTGTTTCTAAAAAAGGACAAGAAAAGTTTCTTAATTGCTAAGCCAGCTCTGGAATTGGAGGATTTTTGCTTATGGGAAAATCTATGTAAACAGCTCTTCCAAAAAGTTATTTTCATGAAAACTGTGATTCTAATTTACTTCTTCACATCACAAAATTAAATACGTAGGTGAGTGATTTACTGCATTCGTTTCATCGATGAATTTTGATAGAAACATTACTCATTTTGTTAAATTGACTACTGGCTTTTAAATTCAAAATCTACCTGATGTTTGAAAAAATATTTGAAAAAAAGCTCGAAAGTTATTGCCAACCAGCTTTAATTGTGAATAACTTCACTTCGCTTACTTCATTTTAATTTTTAGTCTTTTTCACAAAATTATAGCAGCAGTTTAATAGAAAATTTTATTTTCGAAAATATAATCATTGAAACGTGAAAAGTTTTAAATCAGGTTTTCGAAATTCCAAGATGATGCATTTAATCTCAATGTAAACCTTTCATACGTATTATGTTATTCCATGCAGGAATAAAACTACAAAACTTTTCTTAAATGAATTACTGATTAACTTTACTCTCTACTCTTTAAGAACTTATTTATTTGTTGTCAAACGATTGTTTCCAAAAATCAGAATGAAATGTTTTTAAATTTTTTAGTTTTCAGTTTTTAAATTTAAACCTTAAATTATTAGTTTTAAAGTTAAAAATTGAAAAGTAAAAGCTAAACGTTGTAAAATGATCGATGATAATAAAATGCTGGCATAATTATCCGGTAAAGATGATGCGCATAGTCAATAAATAGTGTTATGAATTTGAGTAGATTCAAAGTGCCTTTTTCATTGCCAAGAATTTAATTTTGCTCGTTATGTAGCAATTATTATATTTTTCATGTTAGATGCTTCATGTTTTAACATTTGCCATTAATTGGCACTAATTACTTAATCACTTAACTAATTTAATACGTGAACAATTTTTAACAAATCTATCAAACACACCGAATAAAAAACATATTCATAAGAAAACCGTTAAAAAGAATTCATATTTACACTAAGATTCGAAAAATAATGTATTCACAATTTTCAAAGAAAAGTTTGATTCAATATTTCAATGCACAAATCCAATAATCAATTTCATGTATTAATCAAATGCATAATCAATTTCAAATCAAATTTCTCAGGTTCAGGGAAATAAACTTGTTTTCGTTTCAACGCAATTATCTATTTGTCCTATTCTTAAAAATTACTTTGTTACAATTTTCACTTATTTGCTGTTTATTACAGTTAATAAACTAATTTAATAATAAATTTAAAATGCTAATAACTAAAAATATTTTCAAATATAAAATAATTATTAATAATTCACAAAATTTGGTCAGTAGTAATTTTTAATATTATTAGTTTTGAAAAAAAATCGAAATTCCTCATTCTTCCCTTTAAAAATTTTTGAAAGAAATTGTTTCTAATACAATGACCAACTGCTTATTTTCTTACATGTTGTTATTTGATTACTACTTTTCCTGTTCTATAGCAAAGTGAGCATTTTATCTTTTGAAGAAAGCAATAGAAATATAGTCTTAAGCATTAATACCACAAAAGATTAGATTTCAAACAATTTAAAAGCTACCTAAAACTGTTTAAATGTGGCAATTCAACAAGTCTATTTTATTGTTCATAAAATTTCCAACACAAAAAATGTTATAGATTAATAAATAAAAATTTGAAAAAATGAGAAAGAATCTTTTTATTTATATTCAATAACGTTAAAATAAATAATCAACGATAAACATGAAAACCAAACAAAAGCCGATTGTTGTAGCATTAGGTTCTTATCAAAATTTTATACATGTTTTAATCTTAATGTAAAAAAGGTTTTTCTCAATCTCTATTTTTCTTTTTTCTATTGCCAGTCGCCTTTCTCACTGCGTTTGGATTGGTTTTTCCTGGTAAAATATCCGTCACATGTTTGTTTGTTTTGAATCGTGATGATTTGCTGTATACATCATTCAATGCAAATGGAGTATTACGCAATACATAACTGGGATCATTTAGTATGACATCCCCTTTTACTTGTTTTTCGGTGAGCGCAAATTTAGACGCTTTTTGTTGAGGAATAGGTTGATCTTCGACCAAAATGGGATTATTAGTGTGTTTTCCGCTTTTTGGCATCGGCAACGAGTATCGCGTGCCTCTAATGTTTATTGGCTTTCGAAAATTAATGAAAACAACTTTTTCTCCTTTTTCATTCACTTTGACGACAACACGCTTTAGAGTTCCCAAATTTCCGCAACTTCGACAAAACTTTCGTTCCATATCAGTCGTTATTTTGAAACAGGCGTGACAACGGAGAACAAACTGTTTTGTTTCGCGAATTATCGCTCCGCCATCAACGGAAACAACTTTAAGTCCAATTTGCATTAAAACATTTTGAATTGCAAAATCGGATGTTATACATGCTACAGACACTTTATCGCTATCGTTATCAGAAATTTTCAAAAAAGAAAGTTTTTTCTTCATTTGCTGGATATTGTTTGGCGTTATCCACGATGATTCGTCATCGTTTTCGCTCTCGATTTTGTCGCTTGCTTCGTTTATATTTTCAGCCTTTTCTTCGGTGCATTTTTTATAATTTATTTCTTCGCTCTCTTTTTCCTTGTCATTGATTTGAGGCATGTAGAAACCATCAATTTTAGCAGTTGTTTTCGCCGTATGATTTGGCAGTCTTGCGATCACTTTTTGATGATTAGGTTCGCTGTGCAAATGCTGCGTACCATTGAAACGCTTTTCCAACGAATAAGTTAAAGCGATTATTTTCAAATCGACAAGCGAAAGCGTACAATAATCGCCGGTTTTCTTCGCGAAATCGGCGACGAATTTTAAATCTTCGGAAAGCGGTTCGCGAAAAGTGATTGCGTACGGCAACGCGGCCACGCGTTCACGTGTCGCTTTGTCTTTGATTTCGTCAAACACACCGTCGACAGAATAAAGATTTTCGGCAATTTCGTGAAGCGGTGAGCAGTGAATAAAAGCGGCGGTATCAACAACCAAATGGCGCACCTTTTCGCGTTCGTTTCCGCAGTTTGCACTCATTTTCGGTGAAAATTTCGAGCGTTTCCCGTCGCGCTTTCTTTCGCTTCGTTCACCCAAAACTCGTGTTCGCTGCGATCGTCGCGCAAAGGGAGCGTTTCCTCATTTCGCTCACTATGGAAACGAAAGTGAAAATGTGTACAAACAATGGACGCAATCGAAATGTTTATTCACTCGAATTCCGCTTTTGACGCTTTCTTTTTCCAAAAATGAGTCGAGCGTTTCGCTGCGAAAATGAAACGAAAGCAGCTACATTCGACTACAATCAGACCTGTGCTCGCGATCGCAAGGATAATCGCAATCAAATGCAAAAGCAAACCGAATCTGCAAACGTGAAGCGATTGTGTCAAATATTTGAGGATCACAGCGATAATAAGAAGTGAGTGTTAAAACAAATTAATCGCATTTCTCATTCGATTCGCTGCCGAATAATACTTTGTCATTGCGTTTATCTGCGAAACGAGAATCCATCCATTCACTGAAATCAAATGCTTTCTTTTCGATTCCATTTGTGTAATTAATTTATTTAATCGTTAAATGATAGCGAAACTTTAGCCGAACACAGCAATTGTGATCAATTTACGCCAGTTTTAATTCACGCGATTGCTAACGACTTAGAAGCAGGCTCATTGTTCACGAAAATGTTTGATGAAACTCCGTCGAGTTCTAAAAGAATGTATATAATTGTGTGAAATACAGCAGACGGCAAATTAATTTCCTTGTCTCTATACGAATGATTGGTTGAGTGTGGGGATAAGAATTGAAATATCAGCTTTAAAGGCCCCAAAGGGGTGTAACAAAGCAATTTTTGCCGTCTGCTGTACGTACGATTGTCTTAAGTGCATTCTCTTCTTTTCTCAGACCTATTCGACAGCCGCGGAATGCGAAATTAGCGTCGAGTCGTCCACTTCCGAAGGCAGCTTCAAAACTTTCATCGAACGTAAAGTTTCAGGAACTAACGACAAAAATTATAGTTAATGAAAAGCCTGTGATACGAACGAAACCTGATTTAGTTAAAAAAACCAATGCCAGTAATATAAAAGAGGAAAAAGGCATCCTTTTCGATAAACGTACAAATGTTTTTACAAAAAATATAGTTGATAATAATGTTAAGGATATTACGTCGAACTGTTTTCCATTGGAGCAAAAACCAAATCGAAACGTGTTAAAGCCATGCGAAAAGAAAGTGCAACAAATCGACAAATTTAAATCAAGTGAGCAGCAGAATTCATCCTCACAACATACACATGCGAAACCTGTTCCCAAAGAGATGAGATCACTTTCACCTGCGATGAAACGAAGAGATGCTTTCAGAAGAACTGATAAACCCGATTTGTTTCCTAATGGCGAGCAAGTTCCAAAAGTGAAAAGATCTCCGCCTTCGAATGTTTCGTCTCCAATCCTTTCATCAGAGGACGATAAGTCTCCCTCAGATGAAACTCGGACTGTAAACGAAACAAAGAAAATGTTTGAATCACCGAATCAAGAAAATTTGGCTCCAAAAGCTCCTTCAAAACCTCCACGGACATTCGCGCATGATATTTATGTAAAGCAGAAAGCTGCTATCAAGAAGCCTCCGATACCCGACTTTGAATCTCATCTGTCGCCAAATTCCTCATTGAGATCCGGTGAACTTAGACGGAGAAGTCGTAGTCTGGAACATATTTACGCTGAACCGTTACCGGTTACAGCAACAAGCAATCGAAAACAAAGGGCTTCATTAGAAGTTGAGCCATATTGTGTCACCCCCTTGTTTTCAACGCCTGTTTCTACACCGAGTAAACCGTGCACGGTAAGAGAAATCATCAAAAATTCTTTTGGGGTGTTGCGAAAACTAACCCGCCAAAAATCAAGCGACGATATAGATACCAGAACGGAAAGCAGCGATTCGGGAAGCGAGGCCTCTCTTAAAGACTTGAAAGAGAGATTAATATATGTTCAGACAATCAAAAAAAGTTTCTCTCGCTCAGCTACTCATTATTACTCAACTGACCAAATGAAATCTCCTGCTTTGTGTCGATGTTGTTTAATTCTTGATGACGATGATGAGAAAAGGCAGACGGTGCCGTACAATGTTGAAGTCGTGAATTTCGAAGCAGTTTCCCACCTAATTACTTCTGGAAGAGAAATCGATACGAAATTTTACTGGTTCACAATGTATACGAAAGGCGATCTTTTTCTGTATGCTTACTGCTTTCGTCAAAAAAACGAGAAAAGAACAATTTGCTTGCTCTCTGATGTTTTCTTTCCGGAATTGTTTCATCGAATTTTCAACACTTTTTTCACTCAAACAGAAATTAAAGTCGAATTAATCGATTACTTGAGATCGAAAAGTTGTGCGCTTCCAGGTGAAATGCTTACTTTCAACAATCAAACTGTTCTTATTCCTTTTGATTGTCAAATAACAATCACTACTCCGTCCATTTTGCTCAATTTTTTTTCAGCCGAAACTTTGATAAAAGCTGTTTCTACTCTTGTCCACGAAAGAAGAGTAATTTTAGTCTCAAAATCTATACAAACGCTCTTCATATCATCTCAATCGTTAATATCTCTTATTTACCCATTTGCTTGGGATTACGTTTACATGCCTTTGATTCCAAGCGAAATGCTTGAATTTTATGCATCATTGAATGGTATACCATATGTTATCGGATTGAAAAGCAGCGATTTACATCCATTTCTTCGTAAAGCAAGAAGAAGGGAATCTAAAATATTGGTGATTGATTTAGATAATGGTTCTGTTGTGACAGAGGTCGGTGATGAGAGTGAAATAATTCCTTATAAAATACAAAGAGCGGTAATCAATGCGCTTAATTTATCGCGAAACATGACGGATCCAAAAGAAAACTATCGTGATCTTGTTGTACGCGAAGCGTTCATTCAAATGTTTATCGAACTAATCGGGACAGCGAGGTGTTACATTGCCAACGGTGAATTTAAAACTCAATATTTTATAAATTCAATACGCAGCAAAAACATTCAAATGTTCGCTCACTGGTTTTGCGAAACTCGACTATTCGAGGCGTTCATTAAATATTGTCATTTGCGACATATTCAAAGCCAAATTCAACCTTTATTCAATAAACAGCGGCGAATGGGTACTTTTGAAAGGGAAACGCAAATGGCGTGTAAAGCAATTTGTGTTGATCTTTTCAAAGTGAAAACTGATGAAAAGGGAACGGAAAAGAAAATTTGGCCATTGAGGAATATAAACATATTTCAAACTCACTCTTAAGCTTATTTTATACGTTTTTTAGCTGCGTATAGGTTTATCAAGCTTCTCTATTTTTATACTGTTCGCAATATTTGTTTTTGTAAATTTTTAACGGTTTTACAATACAAAAATAAAATCTTTAAATATGAATGTACTTTTGAAGAGATTTCGTGCTTGCTTTCAGCTTTACATTGCAAGCGTTTTACGCACGCAACAGCACGTATTAGCTAGCACGAAAGTGAAAAAGTGAAATCAAGTTTACAATTTCACCTTTCGTTGCTTTCGCAAACGCAACTATTTAGATTCTCAAAATTAGTTGTTCACGATAAACTTACTTTTGATTTGCATCAGCGTTTCGTAATTTAATTTCTCTTCACGTGTATATTTCAAGTCAAACGCGTTATATTTAAAAAAGCGCAGTTACTAAGTGCGGTTTGTTTACTTTCGCTCACCTTTCATTAATGATTTCGTAATTCAGGTGCGCGGTTCATAACTTATCTATGCATGTCAAGACAGTGACGAATCAGCTCCAATTATGTTAAGGCGAAGTTTTTATGCTCGAGTTGCAAAATGCATTTTGTTTTCGAGCAGCTAGATAATAGTTTTCATGAGTCAGCTCTCGCGTTCGTCTCGTTAACAAGTGAGAGTTGAACGCTCGATTCTTACAATTAACCGAAGCTTTCTCAGCATTTGGAATTAATCTTAATGAAATGCTTTCGTTAAAATTGAAACGTGTCGCGAATCAGATATTATACAGCGAAAATTTTCTTGCGATCGTTCGATAAATATCAACTGTTTGTTCCGCAGATTCTATCACTCTTTGCTCTCATTTGTTTTTGCTACGCTTTATCAGTCTCTGATCTTTCGTTTCATTATTGTGTAAGAGAAGGCTAAAAATTCATGTAACTTAACAAGAGAGTTCAGTAACAATCGTTTCGAATTCACGAAGGCGTAAAGTTTGCATTACAACTTCACTTGTTTATCAAAAACCGAAATCGAAGCTTCGTTTTTTTCAGATTTCCTTTCCTTTGTTATTGTGTTGTATTGTGATTTTCTTTGAAGCGCTGCTACTTGTTAAACATTCTTATGACCATTAAGGCAAATTGAAAAGCAATTTAATAGTGTTTTCTATAGGGCAGTTTGTCAAATATTAACACTAGTTTACATTTATTGATCAATCAATGGACTTTTCTAAGATAATGGCGTATTTGTCAATAAAAGGAGTTTTGCTTAATTGTTTAATTCTCTGACTTTTGTTTTCATAAAAATTTTATTACCCTAGTGAATATTATCAGAACTTTTATAAAATAAAAATTTTGCAAATAAATTAAAATGCCTTTCAAAGTTCGACAACTGGACATATTAAAAAAGTTGCATAAAAATAATATTCTGTAATCTTAATCAACCTTTATGAGGACCAAATGTAAGATTAGTTTTAAAATTAAATCGACTATCCTTTAAAATAAATGAATAAATAAAGCAATGCTTTAAATTATATTTATCGAATATCCTACAACAACAACAATAACAAAACATAGATTCAACATGTTTTTGGTGATAAATAGAATAATAATCACAAGCAGTGATGATAGGGAAACAATGCAAATTGTGGTTTAAATATGAAAATTTCCTTTTTTCCGCATCAGTCCCAACGCTATATCTGATATCAGCACTATCTCATGAGGAAACTCTTGCCTCATCAAATATCTGCGCGATTGGTTAATGAATGTTTTCCATCATTCGCCTCATTCGGGTTTGTTGTGTATTGCAGAAGGAACCGGCAGCTTAAAATACCGATCTTGAAAGCTTAAAATTTTGTATTAAACTTAAGTAATGCGAAAAGTAATATGCAGCAAGAAAATAATGAATTTAAAAAGTGAAAACAGCTGGAAAACTAAAAGTTAGCAATAACTATTAGGTAATACAATCCGACCAATAAACAAGTGAGGATAAAAATCTGGTTTAACAGCTACACAATATTAACACTAATATTCCAAAATCTGTATCAACTTTTACCGCTTAACGCGATAATGTTCACTCACAAACAACTTATTAAACACTCAACATTGATCAACTCATCATTAAAAATTGAGTTTTTTTATATGAAAATGGTTTTAAATATCGAAAAAAACTATTTTTCTTAAAAAAAATTATGGAGGAATGTTATTATTTCAGAAAGTGTATGTACTACCGATTCAAAATGTTTCAATAACCGAGAGGTGAGCTTAACTGCAAGGCAACACAGTGAATTTAGCGTCTCGTTGAAGTTGCTTTGCAGTAAAGCTAGCTTTCGATTATCGAAACATTTTATTTTGAATCAGTAGTATAGTCAATTTCAGAATACTTTGCTATCTTACCCACACATAACCGGTACAATGAATGAATGAAAATAATCGCATAACATTGTCATTAACTGTCTTTGAATTAATGGATTTTGAATAGTATCTTTTCTCAGCGGCTAAAATTTGAAATTTTAAACTAAAATTGAGAAAAATTCATTGATAAAATTATTTTAATATTGATTATAAAAACGTTTTCAATCTTCTTTAATCAAAAGAAAACTACAACTTTTTCTGCTTCTTTTTTTCCGCCTCTTCCTCTTTCTCTTTTTCAATTTCATTTATGTAATTAGTCAATTCATTTTCATCTAAAATTTTGAGCGGTTGTCCCCTTTTCATGACAGCTACTTCTAAATTCTTGCCCTGAACAACTTCTAATAGAGCTTTGATAGCGAGCCTTATAGTTTGTTCGTCGTTTTCGGCGATTTTTTCGTTGTAATTCTTCTCAAGATACTCTTTTACTGTTTTACCACTTTTGCCCGTGGCATTGGCTTTCCATTCGTGATAAACACCTGAAACATAAATAAAGAACACAATTAGAAAAAATCAAAAATGAAAGGCTGAGGGTTAATTTACCCGAAGGATCGGTTTGAAACAAGCGCGGAGTGCCATCCTCATCAAAGCCAGCAATCAATGCCGAAATACCAAAAGGTCGTCTGCCATTCGATTGAGTGTACTTTTGTTTCAGCTGTGCAATAAATCGAGTGATGTATTCAATGGTGACAGGATCTTCGACGGTAAGTTTGTGTGACTGACACTCGACCCGAGATCGATCGATAAGAATTCGAGCGTCTGCAGTTAGACCTGCGAACGCCATCACGACATGATTGTCAAGCAAACAAATCTTGCGAACAGTGCGTTCCTCCTGCAGTTTAGCGACCGATTTCTTTTCGACGCCGAGCACAACCACATTATTGCCGCGAACACCGACCTGAAAGTGAAATGATTGCTTGTTTAAAAATGAACGAAGAGATGCAAAATGATTTGCACAAACCGCTGTCGATCCTTTTTTCACGGCTTCCTGTGCATATTCCACTTGAAAGAGGTGTCCGTCGGGCGAGAATACAGTGATCGCGCGATCGTAAGTGGAGGTTCCCATCGTTTCAGCTTCAGAAAAAAAATGAATTTGCGTTTTCAAAAACAGAAACACTGCAAAAGCGAATTTGAAATGTGCGAAGTCACGATTGCAGCCGTCGCGAGTGAACCGGCTTCTTGTACTCGCTGTGCAGCCATCTTTTAACGGCGAATGAAGTGAAAAGTTTTTTCGAACCCAAGAGTCGATCGAACTTTCGAACTTTTCAAACTTTTCGCTTTTCTTTCCATTTTCATTTCAAAACTACTTTTTCACTTTGATTCTCGATTTAAACGCATGTTCACGAATTCTCACACTTTTGTTACTTCAAAGCGTAAACATTATCAATGAAAACAAATTGTTACTATAAATGCTGAGCTAATGTCAAAATTACAAACAAATATACTGTCGCAAAGCGAGTCGACATTGGAAGTGAAAGCTTCTACTCGCATTTGATTATTTGCCAAAAAGAAATTTTTTTTTCTTTTTATTTAAAATCAAACAAAAAAGCTTCTCGACGCTTTAATAATTTCACCATAACAACAACGACATTTATTGATGAATATTCGCTATTCATTATTCAAAATTTGTATTTATCGAAAACACGAAGTTTGCAGTTGAAAAGAATGCAAGCATTTTGAAAAAACGCTTCTCTTTCGAATAAAGCGGAGTTATCGCATTCACTGCCAAAAAATCATTTTAAAAATAACAACAGTTCACTTCTCGTGTTACAAAGCATTCTTCGCGAAAGTGTGTCGTTTTGTAAATACTTCATTTCGAGACGAATTCATTTCCATTTTCAAGATGTGATTTTCACGCAGTTAAAAGATGTTCGTTTCAGTTCAAGAATTGATCGAAATATCCGGCTGCTCTTTTTGAAAATTCTTTTAGAAAACGATTTGTGCTAAAAAGTAGAATCACGAAATGGATCCCCGAAAATTTTTCCAGCCGAATTTAAGAAAACATGGATCGTTTCATCAAATTTCGATGCCATCATCTGATTCCCAAAAACCCGTTGTTCCTCCTCGAAGAAAGCGAAGAGGACGAAGTTTAAGTCAAACTCCGACGAAGCCTCTGCAGATTGAGACCGAAATATCAAAAGTAATTGGTTCTGGATATGATCGCGGTAAGCATTCGCGAGTATTTTGCGAAATTAAGCCAATTTTTTAAAAGATGCTTTTACCTTTAACTACATTAATGGGCTCATCAAACCTTTAAAACGACATCTTTCTTCTGATATTTCTTTTTTCAAAACGGAGCACACAAAGACTCCAACTTTGCCTCCTTCAAACATTTTTTCTCTTCCGACAACTCCTCAACCTTCTTCTTACCCTGCTCCGCCATCTGATCTTTTTCCGTTTGCTGAATCTACTCAAGCAATCAACTACCCGCTGTCACCTCCTCCCTATGTAGAAGACGAAACGGAGGTAAAACATGTGTGGCCTTTGGAGGAAGCGGCTACAAACATTGAGCGAAATCAACTTCGGAAGCAGATTTCTTTGGATCACGACGAGACAATAGAAAGATTAAAACGAGCGAAGATGTACAACGTTTTAAAAGAAAAAGTCGATGAAAAATATTTTAATAAGACGAGATCAGTTGATTCAGTCTTAATTTCTTTGCCGTCTTCACCTTCGCGAGAGCAACTCTTTCAGCAAATAATAACCCAGCAGCAGCAAATTAACTGCTTGACTGAACAGCAACAATTCATTCAAAAAGTTCTGTTTTCACAACAAGAAAAGTTACAGAAAGCAACTTTGACGTATCATCATCATAGTCATAGCCACCGAAATACAACAGAAGATGAAAATAAAGCCAAATCATCTTCAAGAGAAAAGATAAGACAGCAGATTCAAAAACAACAACAACAAGTAGCGAAACATATACAGCAATTGCATCAACAACTAGAAGTTTTGATGCAAAGACGAGCTCAGAGAGAAAATTTAAATTCTGCCGACAACAAGAAAAGTATCAACGATGAAAACAAAATATTATCTAAAGCTGAGCAAAGAAGTGAAGTCAATAAAAACAAAAATTATTTGCATGTCGACGATAATGCAAAATCACGATTAAGCTCACAATCTCCTTCACCATCTAGGTCAAGACGCCATTCTTGTCAAGATCTAAATAAAAATGTAAGTGCTCGATCTTCGTCGTCTCCAAATATCGGGACACGTGCAAATAGGAAAAAGAGAAAAGAATCTTATATATACCATCGAAGAAGCGGTAAAGAGAGCTTGTCAATATCGTCATCGTCATCAGATTATGACGAAGAGTTAAAATCAGTGATTGAAGTTAAAGCTCAAAACAGCCAGGTGGAGAATGCTTCTTTTCCCGAATCGACAGGATCATTTCATAGATTCAAAGGTATGAGACCATAAAAAGATTCGAATTTTAAGTGATTCATCTTCAGAAAATGTTGTCCCTAAAAGGAGCAGCACATTTTCAACGATTGAACAAGAAGAGGAAAGAATCATTGAAATGTTGCGAAAAGAAGAGGAGGAAGAGAAACAGAGACTATTCGAGATTGAAAAGAGAAAGGAAGAAGGAGAGGCGAAATTAAAATTGATTGAAGCCCAGCAAAAAAGCCGGGAATTGGACTTGAAAGCTGTTGAAGAAGAAATGAATAAACAGAAGCACTTGTTTGCAGAACAGCAGAAACTGTTACTTGAACAACAGCGACAATTAGAATCACAAAAATTACAATTACAACAACAGCATCAACATTTATCGGAGACTGAAAATCAGAGATTTTCTGACATAAGTCGAACTAATTTACAATTTAAAGATGAATTGCTTTCTACCGATCGAATGCAATTTTTTCCGTACCGTCCCTCACCCAGTTCGCCATTTCATAAAAGTATTCCACCACCTTCTCCATCTCCAGAATATCAATATAAACAAGAGCAAAAGCGTTTAAACACTCCTAAATTAAGTGAACATTTACATAATTCAATGCAACTTTCAACAACTCAACATAAGCCAAACTATTACGGTCAATCTGAAAGGTTGAATTCTTTGCCAGTAAATGAAGAATTTAATAGACAGAAAGTATTGAAACCAAAACGTAGAAACCGAATGGCAAGTTTACCCTCAACTAGTAGAGTGCTTCTCGAGGTCCCATTGATGCCACCAACAATAGTAAATTGTCCTCCACCAAAGCCTGCGAGGCGAAAATCATTCATAGCGACTCCAACCGATCGGTCACGAGAGCCAACTCCTGGTTTGACAGCAAATAATTCAAACACACCTCTTAGTATGATTCAAATAGTGAATATAGAAAGATCAAGAGGCTCAAGTCCAAACCCAGAGCCTCGTAATTTAGTTTCTACTCCAAGTCACAAGCAAGTATTGTCAACGACAGTGACTCCAAATCCACCTTTCCATTTAGATGTGACATCAAACGCTATACAGAATGCTACCATACAACAAGAAAAGAGTTTACAACAATTTTCATTCTTTCAAAAACCTAAGCTGTCACCTCAAGAACAAATACCAGCAAAATCAAGAGAACCAAGTCCACAGCCTTCCCCTTATAACTCATTTTCCACATTATCAAGTGTAAAACAAAATGCAGTAAATTTTAGAGAAGAAAATTTTAAGTCAGCTATGACGATGATGCAGGAGCAAAATGCGATTAAATCATCTGAAATAAACACACTTTTGTCGTCGGTTCATTCAATTCCAACCACAAAAACTCAAAACGCACTCAGACCCCCAAGTCCATTTCCAGCTTTGCCTCAGCTGCCTGTCTCTATGGCTTCGAACCAAGATATAAGAATTGAGTCCAGAGAGCCCAGCCCTTTTGAAAAAGCAGATTTACTGTCATCTTCAATGATTAAAAAACCTGAAAAAGCAAATGTATCGCGAGAGGTAACACCACAACCGACTTTGATTTCACCATCAAATTTATTATCATCAACAAGCTTTAATGAATTAGACTCGCCGTCTCCCCCTCCTCGACATCAGAAACCTCAGACTACATCTTTGAGATACAATGCTGAAAGGATTTCTGGAGCAGGTATTTTTAAATGATTAAAACGTTTAACTCAACTATTTTTTAGATCTTTTCATGGATCATTTCGAACAGTACCTTTCTCCAAAAGCTAATTTAACAAAATCGAATTCAATGTCTCCGTCTCGGGGGCCAAGTGAAGAAAAAGACCATGTTAAAATGAACTCGGTCTCGAATGTTGATATATCGTCAAATTTCAACGAAAAACCCGAATTTAAAGACGAACTTGGTTCATCAACGCCGGCACTTTCAGGTAACTTGGAATATGTTTTGTATGATACAAAATCATTGCATTTGTATCGATTTCAGAAAACTCGATAAACGAAACGAAACTAATCCGACGACAAACGCTGCCTCACGTAATAAAAGAAGACAAAATGAAAAAGCCGAAAATGATGCCGAACATAGAAATTATTGACGTGAGAAAAAAGTCGATGCCATGTAATACAACACTGTCGGTGAGTGATTCCAGCCATGATACGTTACTAAAATGAGCTGATCAAAGCCATCTCCACCTCCGGGTTGGGACCGCGAGAAAGTGTCTGCAATGGCTCACGAAGCAAGAGAACTACGTTATCGTGGAGCTCAAAGTTCGAGAATTATTTCCTGGAAAGCATTCGTAGATTGGTTTTATAATCGTCGCTTGTTTTTAAGTATATTTACGGCAAACATATTATTGGCATATTTCTTCTACACTCTGTTCGAGCCGCTCTCAAAAGGTGATTCTTCAGATGTGGAAGAATGAATGATTAATAATAAATTGAATTCAACAATGAGTTTGATGTCTATTTTTACTTTATATTGTGACGGTCGGGCTATTCGTCACAATAATTTGGTTCGACGAAGTGCGTAACGGTATTAAGTTAAGAACTTTTTGGAATCATCACCAACGCATTGAATATATTACAAGCACGATGAAATTGAATACACAATTGAAGATTGACTAGTGACTCTGAAAGTCGAGCGCGAGGCGCTTGGCGACTCTGCACTGATTGAGTATGAGGATCGCGTTGTGAGCGATTGAAGATTGTCCGCGCTGCTGTGTGTGAGGCACGCGTATTTATAGGTATTGAAGGTTTCAAAGGTTGAAACCGTCCTGAAGTGCAATCGCGATAGCGATTTGCAAGAGTTGAAATGCAGACTACGTGGTCTGAGTGTGTGTGTGTGCAAGCCACAATATGAACCGATTTTTGAGCACAAATTTTGATTCAAATTAGAAAACCTTAAGCAATTTAATTTATCGCGTTTGAAAGCTAACAAGAAATCTATTTTTTGCGCCCGTTCTCAATTTCAATGAAACTTGGTACGAAGATAGATCTTCATTAGTGTATTAAGAATTACCCCCATCATAGGTGTGAATTTTGCGCGTGAAGCAAGTTATTCGCGTGCAAACTTTAACATTACGTCTATGGCGCAATTTTTTGTTTTTTCGACTGCGGGCCTGAATCTCAACCGATTCTCACCCGGTTTACTATTCTATCTTTTGAAAGTGTCTCATAATTCTGTATCAAAGCACTGAAAAATTTCTTTTAAGACGTTTTAACAATAATAATTATAGAGATAAAAATACTATATATAGCACACAATGAGTTTTAACATTTAAAACAAACTGGGTGACAATCTGTTTAGGTTTAGGCTCGCAATCGAAAAAACAAAAAATTTCACCATAGACTTAATGTTAAGTTTGCACGCGAATAACTTGCTTCACGCGCAAAATTCGCACCTATGATGGGGTAATTCTTAATACACTAATGATGATCTATCTTCATACCAAGTTTCATTGAAATCGGGAACGGGCACAAAAAATAGATTCCTTGTAAGAAAACATTCAGAACAACAATCGACTTCATACTTGAGGTTTAAGATAGTGTCATCACATCAATCTCGCAGAATCGCCTAAAATGAATTTATACATGTACTATTTGGAAAAAATTAAATGTAATCGCGCATTAACACGAATGAAAATGATGCGCAACGGTTGTGCGTAAATTTTGTTGCATACAACATGTTGCATGGAGAAGAAATATTATCACTCAGGAACAAAGATATGAAAAAGGGATAAGCCCAAAAGGTAAAATAGGAAATTAAAAAAATCTCCACAGTAAAAATGGAAAGAAGTTTTTCGAAAGCAAAAAGTCCTATAAATCATGCAAAACACCAAAAATTGGACGAACGGAGTGGAATGAACAAAATCAAAATAACCACGAGGAATCTGCATAAATATAAACATTTTAAACTTTTTTAAATATATTTTTTCAGCCTCAATAGGTAACACTAAAAGTGACCATCAAAGTTTTCGTCAAAAACTGCAAATTTTGGTATATGCGAGCGAAAGTTGGAGGAAATTTTTGTTCTAAGAGAGTACGAAGAAAATTTCAAATCATAATATAAACGTAACAATTTCTAATTCCATTAGGCTATAACTGAAATCATTGCCATTTATCTCTAACAGCAAAACGTTAAAATCTAAAAAATCGTGAAAAACAATACAATCGTCATTGTTTAAAGATTGATTAAGTTATTTGCTCTTTTTTGGGGTGAAAATAACTTGAGAACATGTTGTTTTTGTAGGTCGAAATCAACAATTTTCGATGCCAACAACAGATTGCTTGAAGGCTTTCCATGCCATTTCATTGAGAATACAAGCTGCACCACCTCCTCTTTTGAACTGTGACCGCATCCTGTTGATGTCAGCGATACACACAACGGGCAATTTTGCACTGCTCGAAATGGCCCATTTCGAATGGTCTTTGATGTAATCCCAAACACCCGTGTGCGAAATTTTTGAGTTATTTGAGTGAATATTCAATTGATTCACGTTTCTAACTTGAAATGTTGAGTTGCACTCTGAAGGCAAAATGGTTCCACCTCCACGTCGCCAAGTTTGAACTATCAATTCTGACTTGAGATTCGGGGCAATGAATGCGCTATAGAGGTCGCCGTTGGCCTTCGAATTTTTGCTAAAAGTTTGAAAAGCATCGCCTTTGTAGCTGCTAAATTTGAATTGAGCAAACGCATCATTTGGTTTCTTTTTTCCAATTAGATCTTTGATGATTCTATCATCTTTAGGAGCGCCTTTCTTCACAGAGTCGTAGTATATATTTGGTCTCAACGTTAAAAGGTGGTTTAAAATAATATTCGCTTCAGATTGTGTTTTAAATGATACACAAAGAGCAGTTTGACCGTTGATCGATGCGGTGTCTGGATAATCATATTTTTCTTCGAATCGCGGAGGAAAATTAGGTATTGAGTGAGAAAGCCAAAAACCTGCTTTAGAATCCATAACCAAAATGCCTTTTGCATGAGCCCAGTAAGAGTCGGTTACTTAAGAAAATAAAATAGTAGTCAGTAAAAAAGAATGAAAATACCATTTGCTCTCGGTGGATGATCGTTATACATAAGATAAGTGTACTTGGTACGATCCGAATATACGGGATTCAGAGTGAGTGCGAGCATCGAATTGCTGTCTGCTACAGTTCGTGATGAAATTATCCATCCTTCGGTGCCACCGTTTTTTGAAGAAATTGGTTTTCCCGTGATAAACGCATATCTCAGACCGCTACTGAAAAACTCATCTTTGTTTCCGATTCGCGGCAGTTTATACAGGAAATACCAATCAACATTTCGCCCACTTTCGTCTTTACAATAAATATCGGCGAAAGTATCGGCAAAAAACGTGAATAGAAAGCATATTAGAAAGGTGATTACCTGAACTAACATTCTCATTAACTTTTATTTTCAATTTTTCACTTTCTTTGTTCACTGCCAACTAATTTATATTGATCAGATTATGACGTCTTTTTCCTCTTTTTGGATCGAAAATTTGAATCAGTCAATGCAACAGATGTTTTTGACATGCATCGCAACTTTTTGACGCAAATAAATTTAAAAATCATTATTTTCGCTTCTTTTGTGTGCTTCCACGAAAACCGAAGAGACATTCAAAGTTGGAAGCGTAAAATTTTTGTATTATTAATGCAAAAATTGTAACGCTCAAGTTCTAGTTAGATTATATCAATCTTTAATTCTTTCCTGCCTAGGATATGCAAATATATGGCGAATAAAAAATATTTGACATAAAAAAGAAAAATGTTTGAGTTTTTTCTATTCATTGAATTATGTGTATATTCTTATCACTTACTTGTAAATATTTTTATTCCACTCATTGTGCTTCAAACTTGTAATAAGCATACCCAGTGTGAATGAACTATTGCATAAAGATTATTATATGATTTAAAAGGCGAGTTAACTTTATAAAATCAAAGTGTTCGCTAGTTGAAGTGGAAAATTTTATCAAAATGTTTATATTTAAACATTGCAAAAATTGTGCATCATATTCGATTTTCAAGTTTTTGGATTTTTAAAGTCAAATTTTTATGTTAAAAATGAACAATGTTTCTAAAATTAGCTTATTTAGATGCGAATCTCGCATTTTAAAAGAAGAGCGAAGAGTTTTCTAGCTGAGAAAATGATCTTCCTCCTTATTTTGTGTGAAACCATTTAATTTCAAATTCTCGTCATAAAATTTTAGTTTTAACGAATGTAAACGGAAGTTTAAATCAAGTATGTCAAAAAATTCGCTTTTGAAAATGACTAAACAAGTGATTACGTTAAAAAATTTTTGGATGATTGAATTGATAAAAAAGACTTCGCAACAAAATTCCTAAAAGCAATCGAAAAGTGAGGTTTAATCGATTTATAATTATATATTGAAAAAACTGTTAAAGAAAACGTCAGATGTAAAAAACTACATTAACTCTTAATATTTGATGTTTAAATTTAAACCAATTATTAATTGTGGCGGTGGTGTTGCGGTTGTCGTGTTGAGCAAACAGTTGCGTTTGTTGAATGTTTAGACTTTTCACTTTCTTGTCACTTTGAAAGTCCAATAGTTTAAATACAGTCGTTAACAAAGTAATTTGTACAGTTGACTTTACGGGACAGCTGTTGCAATGCAAAACTACTGTCGTATACTAAGAAACGTGTTCAATTCATCTTATGGAACCCCTGCTGCCATCTATAAATATGCTGCAAATATCAACATTTGTTAAAAATTTACAACATAAAAGTTGGTATTTACAGCATATTTATAGATGGCAGTAGGGCTCCATAAGCCGAATTAAACACGTTTTATAGTGTTCAACAGTAGTTTTGTGTTGTGGTTGATCGGCAACAGATGGCAACAGCTGTTCCGTAAAGTCAATTGTGCAAATATCTTTGCTAACGACTGTATTTAAACTACTGGACTTTCAAAGTCTTCTTTCAAAGTTTTCTATTTCTTATTTTGTTGAACTCATATCAGAAAAATGAGAAATTAGAATTATTTTTTGCTGTAGCAAAAAAGTCAAGTTTATTCACATGTTCTATTTCATAAATGTATGCATAATTTTAATTTCAAATTGCATAAAAGTACAGTTATAAGCAAAATTGCACTTTTTTAACCTCTCCAACAACAATCTTTGCCAAATAAGCATTCATAATAATTATTGCATTTAAGTAACAGTTTACCTTAACAAACAAATTTTTTCTGCTTCACACTCATTTCGATTTCGATTTAAAAATAAAAGGTTCGTCTTAAAGTAAGATGAAGTATCAGAAAGGCTAGATAGCAAGGTTTTTGATGGGTCTTATTTTAAAGATACACGAGACTTATTCAGTGTCCCTCGAAAATCACATAACTGAGATGCTGTATAGGTGAATAAGAGTTTGGTTGCACAAAATTAAAATTAAAATTTTCTCAGCTGGGATTCGAGAGGAGTGGAATTAAATCCTAATGAGATTGGACGAAACTGGAATTTAATTGTTAATGAAATGAATGCATCAATTGAATAAATTTTTTCCGAAAGGGCCTATCCAACAATGCACATATTATTAGAAAGGCCCTTTCGGAATAAATTCAATCAATTATTTATCTAACAAACTTACAATTATATTTGAGTTTTCGATTGCAATGCAGTGCTTACCTTATCAGCAAACAACAAATTGAGTTTTGAACTTCCAAAGTGAAATTTCTTGAAATCCCCTTTATTCAAGGCTCAAAGTACATTTGTTAAACAATGGATCAAAGCCATGTCGCTTGAGCAAATCGGAGAATCTTTGACAAAAGTGGTTTTATAAAGGAATTAATAGAAGAGAATTGAAAATTTAGGTTCAGAGCAACACACTAGCAGAGAAAATTACAATCTATTGTTGGGCAAGTTTGTTAACTCAAAATATAATTATAAGATTATTGATACGTCAGAAAGCAGTTTCAGTCACAACTGATATTCAAGTAGCTCTGAATAAAAAAGGGATTCAGTGATTTTTTTGTCTCACATCATAAAATTATAAGACACCGTATTCCAAACACTTTATTCACTGGCTTCATATAAACATTACTAAAGTATAAAATTCTAACAGACATTTGCTTTAATCCAACCACATTTCGATACAAAATAAATCATATAAAAGAGCAGATAATGTGGAGTGTAGGGATAACCAAATTTAAATTGGAGAACCAAATGGTGAAAATTTCAAAATAACATTATGCCTGACTTATAATAATTCATTTTGTATTATAATAAAGATATACTCTATAAAATACAGTTGCGAGCAACGCAATACCAACAGGTATAACCCATTCACGCCAAGAACTAGCACTTGCTTCCTCACCGCCTTCCTTTTGAAAATCCCATTGGCGTTCCTGAAGAAGTCCATAATCCATATAAGTAAATCACATCAAATCATTTCAACACAGATTTGCGACAACATAATTTTTTTTTACTACATTAAGCAATTTAACAAAGAAGACAGCCTTTTTCCTTTCCTTCGTTCTTCGTTTCCTTCCTCTACAAAATCAAAGCAGAGACTGACTAACTGAGATTTAAACGAAACAAGCGTAGAGGACAGCATTTGCAATCGTGTTCGAAGGTTGAACAAACCAATTCGAGAAAAGGAACGCTTCGAATTACTGACCCCTACTCTTGCTGTTAGTGAAGTGACAAACACACGAAACACACCAAACACCAGCGCTGTACACTAACCTCAGTTTTGGACGACTTTTCTTCCTGTAAAGGGAAGAAAAAGAAGTGATACTGAACAATGGAAAGGGGAACAAACATACCTCTTCCAATTCGCCGACCAAATATTGTTTCATCAATTCGCGTGCATCGCTCGAGTGTCCGACGTCTTCGAACGCTTCGGTGGCATCTTTGCCCGCTTGTTCGAGCAGAACCTCCTCGCCACCGGGATGCTGTCAAGAGATCAGTTCATTTCAGTCGATTGAAGCGATCAGTCGCTGGTGAAATAAAAGCACGCATCGAATGCAAGTGGTGAGCGCTCACCTCTTCCAGAAACTTGCTCACGTCATACACCTGATCGTGAACGATGATATAAATGGACTTCTTGTCGTTGTGTTTGGAGACTTCCTCTCGCGTGAACTTCTGTTCCGACATCACTTAGCTTCGGCTTCGAGCGCAAAGTGAGGACGAGAAACGGCGAAATGTCCGCACTCAATGACACTGCAATCAATTTGTTGCTATCACTTTCCGTGTTCCGAGCATGTGTCGACTGACGTCGACGCCGCCGACCACTGCGCGTCCGACACGCCGCTCGATGCTTGCCTCACGCGAATTCAGGAAACAAGCGTTTCGCTTTCGCTCTTTCGTTACCGCCAATCAGTCGTCGGTTCACGCTTTCGAGCATTGAGCGCACTTCGACAAATCTGTAATTTGCTGCACAATTTCTCTTTCAAATGTCAAGTATTGCATATTGAACTGCTAGTTTTAAAGGTTACAAACTTTTATTTCGCTTATTTTCTCGATTTGCAAACACAAATAACTGCGAATTTGTGACACAAAATGAATGAAAAGAAAGTTTAGTCGACTTTCGATTAAGTTTACTGTGAACCAAATGCGATTCAAAAACTTAAATTCACAAAATAATTTTCAATTCACATTAGTGTAACTTTTGAAATCATTGTGTTATGCATGTGTACAATCGGTGTTTGAAAATGAATGGGATTTATAACTCGTTTCGATCAAAACTACGAAATAATGGCTATTTGTGAAAAAAAGCTTTAACTGAAATATAATGGTAAAACATGCTTTTCACGGCCGTTGAAACTCGACAATTTCATGGCCACAAAATCTACAAATGAATATAAACCATCCTCATCAACGTCTTCGAGGAGAACGTCGCGGACTTTTACTTCTAGTTCGACTACGTCGCGAAGGACCACTCCTTCTCGGTGGTGGAGATCGAGACCTGCTTCGGGACCGAGATATTGAACGACCTCTGGATCGTGACCTCGATCTGCTTCGCGACCGCGAGCTTGATCTTGAAAGACTGTCACTTCGATCCCTGCGCCCTCTGAACCTTGGTGGCTGCCTTCGAGGAAAATATGATATTCTTCCTCTTCTTGGAGGCGAGTAGGCATCCTAAAATCACACATGAAAATAAAACGCAATAAGCAATAAGCTTACCCTTCGAGGGTAGGGAGGAGAAGGTCGTCTGTTTCGATTGATTTCTTCCATTCTCTTCCTGCGTTCTGCTTCTCGCGCTATTCTCTCTTCATTTCGACGCTTTTCAGCCTCATTTCTTTCTTCTTCTCGTTTCTTTGCTTGTTCTTCATTCAATGGAAGCCAATAAATACACGGCGTTGCCTTGGTCTTTTTAAACAGATCGTCCAAAAGATTTGCAGGAGAATCGTTTTCTTGAGTCTTCTCTTTCTGTTTATCTTCTGGTTTTGCATCTAAAAGAAAGTAAATATGAACTCAACATGATAAATAATAAAGTTCTCATCTTACCTCTAGTGTGTTTATCTCTTTCTTTACTTTTCAAGTCTCCTTCTTTTCGCGGTGACACACTTCTGCTTTGACTTCGTCTCTTCTTCACGGGCGAAACACTACCACCATCAGATTTCCTTAAAAACTTCTCACGATCCCATTCTCTTATCGGCCTTTTTTCTTTTTCCTTTATTTCGTCTTTCTTTTCCTTTCTTGTATCTTTTCTATCATCATTTTTGTTTGCCGAAGTTTCTTTTTCATCATTTCGTTCGCGTTTAATAATGACATCATATTTATCTTTGGCAGTTTTGACTTCTTGTCTTCTGGTGTCAGACTTTGGAGCTTCGGGCACATTAGCGGTTCCTGGTCCAGTTTTCTCCAAATTAAGATGATATTGCAACTCTTCTTCGTTAGCATAATCAACGATTAAAGTTTTAGGATTAGCATCCGGCCAGCGAATACCATGAAGAGCGTTTCGCGTAGTGACTGCTTGATCTTCTGTTTCATATGCAACATAACATTTGGATTTAATTTTGTCAATCCAAAACTTTTCTTCAACAATTTTACCGTTTTTGCCCAGTAATTCTTTAAGTTGCAAAAGAGTGAAGGGTCGAACAAGATCACGAATAAATATGATATTGGACTGTGGATTGCGTGCTGGTGATTTAGGTTGTAAATTAGTGTCGATTTCCTTTGTCGTAGAAACTCCAGTGAGAGATGAACGTCTGGGTTCTTCTTTTTCCTCTTGAGGTTTAACCGTTTCTTCCGAGACAGAATTTGATTTTTGAAAAATCCTAACGTCTCTTTTGTCCAGAGACTTGGCCGCTCCTGTTCCTATTCTTCCTGTAATTCCATTCATTCCATGATTGACCGCCGTTCCACTATTAGATTGCCCAATTCCAGATACGTTTGTAGATATTTGTAATGTTGTGTTGGTGGGTGTAATTTTGCTATCTTTTTTTGTGTCATCTGTTTTATTACTCACCTGTGAATTAGTTTTGTTTAAATCTGGAATTAGTTCCTTAATAGATTCGCTTGATATTCCTTTCGCGGTTTGTGATAAAGAGGACCCACTGCTTGACGATGAATTCAATGAGCTCCCCCATCTTCGCTTGCGCTCTTTTGGAGGCTGACTTTGACTCTTCGTTATTTGAAGTTCTTTTCTTGATGAATCTGATGTTTGATTGACCGTGATGGATGCTTTTTGTTCTATTTGTTCTAATTGTGCTTTCTTTTCTTCCGTTTCTTGTCCTGTTTTAGCAACTAAAGATTCTTCATTGTCTGCCATTGACTCTTTATTTATCGAACTTGTATCGTTTCTTTTAGTCAAAGAATCAACCGAACTATCTTCTAATTTCAATTTTTTACTTTCAGGGGCGTCATCTTCACGGAATGGCTCATCTTTTTCATGGACCGATTCAAGAATTGGCTCAGCAGATTTTTGCTCTTCACAAGGCTGCTTTGTTTCTTTATTTTGAATCGGCAATTCAGAGCTCACAATACTTGTGTCAATTGGAGAACTTTCAGTAATATTTTCACTAATAGACGGTTGTGTGTCATCTTCCTTCGGTAAATCACTCACCTCTGAAATTGACATCTCTGAACTTACACTTTCAACGGGCCTTTCAATTGAATCGGTGGTATTTTCGACTATTCGCTGGTCCTCGTCAATCTGACTCTCGTTCGGGAGTGATTCGACGGCATTTGCTTCCTCGACGTGACGAGGCATTGAACTGTCGGACGAACGACTGCTTTCTTCGAAAGGTTTTTCGCCTTTCTTCTCGTCGGCAAAAGAGCACACGTCCGCTGAGCTCTCGTCTCTCGCTGATATGTCGCCACTTTTCAGCGGCTCAACCAACTGTTCGACTGTTTGTTGTTCTTCTTTCGAAATAAAATCTGTTTTTGAAATAAAGTTACCTTCTGACGATTGGCTCATTTCTTCCGATCGTTCGGAAATGTTTTCAGAGATGTCAACTGCTTGGGGCTCTTTGACCAAATCGTCACCACTTTGCGATGATTCAATATCTTTCGAGTCCTCCTCTTTCGAGATATCTTCGGTCTGCGAAACTTCTGTCTTTTCCGAACAGCAGCTTACATTTTCGGGTGGTTCTTCGACAGCAAGAATTGGTGGCTGATCATCGCGTGTTGGCTCAGATTCGCCGGGTTCAACCGCTTCTTCGGCGCTCACTGAATGTGTGCTTTGCGAAACGGTGTCATAAGATGCAATGCTTTGATTCTGCTCCAAAGGGGCGGTCGATTCTGTTATCTGCTTTTTTTGTGCTTCAAACAGCGCGTCGAACAACCTCTTCACTAAATCTGGCTTCAATCCTGCATTTAATCATAAGTGAATTGCAGAAAGCGTGAAGAAAGCAACGAACCTGTGGTGGGTTTGTCGAGTTTCTGCAGCCGTTCCCTCAATTCGGCGACTTTCAGTTTCTTGATTTGCGTTAAAGTCAGCACTTCGTTGACATCAGACATTTCTGGCGTCGAATTGAATTTAAAGCACGCATAAATCGAAAAAATGGAGAATTCTCACTTTTCTAATCGCAGCCATTTATTAATTTTCGATTAATGGCGCCACTCTCCGATTGTCGATTATCGATAGTTGCTCATTTTTTCGACGACAGATGACAGCGCCGCGGCGCTCCCTTTCAAAACCGCTCTTCGCACTCGAAATTGTTCGATGCGTGAAACGCCTTTTCACAAACTTCGCGAAGCAATAAAAACTCTACCAACATTTTTATAACACAAGATTCAGTTATTTTTGCTTAGCAAAATATTCAATAATTGATTTATTATTTTTCGCTCAGAGGCAAAAATATATTTTGCTCAACACTAAGCAAAGTGGTAACGTTTCGGAGACCTCTGTCTCCTTCAGACCAAATGATACTGCTTCTCTTTGACTTTCTCGATTCGACTAAAATATTTAATTTTAAGTTTAGTTTAAGTTTAGAATGTTTACAGCTAGAGCGAATCCCGAGTAACATGTGTAGACAATAAAGTAATAATTCACAAGTTTAAATTGTTAAGTGAATGTATCGTAACAGAGACGCAATAAAAATTGAAACTTGTGAATTTATTACTTTATTGCTCACACA